>JAGDQP010004756.1:43820-82803 GCA_022664845.1 Lepisma saccharinum
ATAATCTACTAATAATGTTGTACTGTCAAACTAAATTTCATTATTCTAGCGGCAGCCGTTTAGGCTGTGTATTCTTTAAAATTTTAGGGTTGGCGGCCATTTTGAATCCAAGATGGCGACTTTTTCAAATTTTTAAAAAGTTTTCTTAATTTGCTATCAATGATGTAGTTTCGTACCAAATTTCACTGTTCTAGCTTTAGCCGTTTAGGCTGTGTATTCTTTGAAATTTTAGGTTTGGCGGCCATTTTGAATCCAAGATAGCGACCTTTTCAAAATGTCGGAATTTTTCCTTTATCTACTTATCATCATCTACCTTCATACCAAATTTCATGTTTCTAGCTTACTCCAAACACCCTAAACAATATGATGAGTGAGTGAGTGAGTGAGTGAGTGAGTGAGTCAGTTAGCCTAAAATGTGCAATTTAAGGGGTCCACAACTAGAACATAGTTTGAGATACGAATATGAAATTTTGTACATCTGCACATATTTACCATATCTCCTTAACGGCAAAAGCTCATATTCCTATCTTTAACATCTTTTTTCTTACGGGGCCCCCAAATCGTCGATTTTGCCATAAACTCTTGTTCCTGTATAACATGCTTGTGGCAGTGCTGACGTTTTCTGACGTGAAGAACTTGGCTCATGCACTGCCGTGCATGTTGATAGGCAATAACTGGAATAAAGCATAAGATATTTCGGGACAAACTCCTTTGATATTATGCACGTATGTGTTTAATTAAAACTAGAATAAATCGGTTTCTAAATAGGGCTTGTACACCCATCAGACCGTAAATCTGGAAATTCTTGCCATAGTTCATCTATAACTTTTTTCAGGCAGGCGAAGGCACTAAACTTGTCATGGATAGTTTAATCGCTAATAACGGCAAATGATCGTACAGCTTGGTTAGACAATCGAGCACAAGCTGTGAATACAGATATTTGGGACTGTCCCCAATGAGCGCATTGAATTTCATCTTGAGTGACTATGGAGTAATTTTCTGCATAATGAATCTGTAGGTCAGTTTCATTACTCGATAAAGTTGTTTTCGTGTCATTAAATGCCTTTGCTTGAATTCTTTTTATATGCATATGGCGCTTGAATAATGATAATAATAATAATGCAAGTTTTTTTATTGCATCACCAACGGACCCCCATTTCAACTAACGTAGCACGACCATTTACATCTACGGTCCATTTTTTCATTGTATAGTTCGAGTAGGATTGGCAGTGTCTTCCATAAAAATAAAAAATAGACAGTGTATTTCAGTGTCTTTCTTATCTCTTTTTCGTTCGTTTTGTAAATAAGCCACATATTTTACGCTATCTTCTCTTAACTTCGAACGGAGCATCCTCATTCTTTCACCTGATGTTTTTCTTATTCAACAAAGAAAAATATAAAACATATTAGTAAGAAACGAATTAATTGTGTTTGTTCATTTATCTATAGTTTTGGTGAAAAGCCGTTGGTAGGGGAAAATGGGGCATAGTAGCGCATCAATGATAGTTGGATTGTGTAGTGAAACGAAGAAAATTAACGAAATGAAACGTGACCAAACTTTCAGAGCGAAAGGTAGAATCCAAAATACCAGAACATGCCGACAGGCAGAATACTTAATAATAATAATAGTAAACAAACTTATCCTTACCAAACCTCCATTATAACGTAAACGCAGAATCATAAGTAAATGAAACTGCCGAAAAGCCTGATTCAGAACTTGTGCCCATGTGGCCCATAGTTCTAATTCCCCATGAATGGTTGATCTTTGCTAGGCACTTTATTTTTTTTTTTTCAGACGTTGGTACATGTATTATCATAGCAAGTCTTTTGAGTGGAATAAGATGCCACAAAACTCAGTTTTCTGTAAACAAAGCAGCAATAATGGAATTAGTATGCCACACGTTTTCCAGAAATACATGACAGAATTCCTTAACGCTGGTTCCACTTACCCATTGAGTCGTTATAAAAACTGTCTGACCCTTAAACTGTTCTCACTTGCTATTGCTCGCTCGGCATTACTGGGTGAATTGAGTATTGAGCCAAGTTGATAAAGAAAAGAACCATCCTGGCTACTAACCCGTTTTTACTTATAATTATGCCCGCAGCCAGCGTTCTAGAAACAGTGAAATAATAAGTGAGAATATTCTTATAACGTCATACAATTCGCACCTTCCATCTTATCTTTCGAAAATTACTTTAACACATAAATAATCGAAATCTGACCAAAGGAAACATGTTTTATCTTAGCGTTACAGTTTCGATCTCGTGTCGAGATCTTCCTCAGGCTCTCTTTTTTCTCGTATCGAGATCTTCCTCACACGCTCTGAACGAACAGACCGGGAATCAGATATTAATACCTCTCTGCCACCCCACCCTACCCTGCACCACATACCTTTCCGAAAATACAACGGGAGAAACCGACAGTGAGGAAGACCACTGGTCGGAAACAAAAACTAGACAGCAAAACTTAAGATTGCAAAATTCCAACCCCCCTCCCTTCGCCTAGAATAGGGAAACAAACTATCAAACACGAAGTGACTGCACGGCATAGTACTATCACTAAAACAAAAGCACGCCACTTCCCATTGGAAGAACACATTTACCACACTCAGAAGATCTAATTGAAGAGCCAACCGAAAGATCTACCGGAGACATCACCAGTTACAAACAAGCGGACAACAAATATACACTCACTACCAGTATTATTATTATTATTACTACTGCTGCTGCAAATAAATAATAATAATAATAATAATAATAATAATAATACAACAAAAATTGAAACCGAAATTCCAAAATTGTTCTGGAATCTGAAACAGACAATACCCAGAACGCTAAAAGAGGTTCAAGAAACAAGACTGAAGAAAGTTTATAAAACAAATTTTTGTTAAACAGTATAACATTGACCAACAAAAAACAGGGGCCCCCAAATCGTCCACGGGACTCAAACGAGAAAAACCAAAACCCCAGATGGGCCCAGGAACAAATATAACATAGAAAACAATGGCAAACAACCACAGGATCACCTTGCCCAGAAAGTTTTGGGTCAGAGACCGACCCACAGGCAGAACACCACACACTATCATAATTATCATCAACACAGTATAAGCCAAGGGTCTAGGAAACTTAGAACCACAGGTGAATGGAAAAAACAAACAGAAGAGTATACACAAACAACTTGGAAATGCAGAAATGCACCTAAGAACAAGACGCGGGTTCGAGCCCACCCACACATGCTGAGAACATAGGAAAAAAGAAAGTGACAAATCAGATAGAGCAGCGCGGGTTTTCTAAGGCCTCGGGCTCAGTTCCCTACCACGAAAAGTAGTACTGAGACGGAATCTCGTCTTCAGTTTTTAAAATGAACGGAACTGACCGGAATGCCGTTTCAGTAAGAAATATAGAACCGGTACGGTGTTCCTGTAAGAATAACTTTTGATCGAAAATTAAATATAGCGTATATTGAACAGTGAGAATTAGTAACAGCTTACTTGTAGTTCTCCATCCTCACTTTGGGTATCGAAATATTTTCCACAAAAATAAATCGTAATCTTAGCCTGATGATCGCTATCGCAGCACATAAATCCTTTCTTGACTTCAATGGATGTAATATCTGTTTTGAACTGAGACATATGGAAATTATCTAGCAGTGTGAGACACGTAGCAAGATAAGATACGTTTTAAGACAAACGATTTATATCGGACACTGATGAAAAGTGTTTTGGTTTAGTTATGTACAAACAGAAGTACGGTCGAAAAGTTCCCAGGAAACTAGCGGAATTAAGTTAAGTAAATACATTACCCTTGAGCACAGGAGAAATTTGTGAGAGGTGGCTTTAGTTAAATGAATATAACAATTATGAATATTATAAATATAATGGATGTGAAATATTTATTAGATCTCATGCTTATATCAATCTTTCTCTCAATTATAGCCTTTAGGCAACTGTGCCTCAGACCTGGATCCGGAAGAGGAGAGAATGTTGGAAGGAAGTCGGCCAAGGCCTATTTTGGAGGTACTATCTCGACATTTGCCTGGTGTGTCTGAGAAAGAACTGAAAAAAACAGCTTGCTGATGAACATGCTCGCCTGAACTCCTTCAGTGTAACAGCGCCTTACACTGACGAGCTTGCTCGTCGAGGAAGCTCTTCAGAAAACGCAACGGTGTAATAGCAAAAACACGTCAAGCTTGTTCAAGAGCAGGCTCGTCGAGAAAGCTGATCTGCAATATCGATAGTGTATTTGCGCGTAGTATACTCGAGCTTCCTCAACAGGCAACTCGTCGATCAAACTCAGTGACATTGCTTACCCTGCAGCACCTGTCCCTCATTCAACTATTCTTATAGTTGCAAAAAAAATTTCGGACCCGCACTGTGGCACTTTTTCTTTTATTAAAGGCTATGGTGATGGAACGTAACCTAAGGGGAAAAGTCTTTTTGAATGTTGATGTTTGTTGTGAAGTTAATGTTGATGAAAGACTGGTTCTTTTAACCATTATACTTATTGATTCTCAAGGTGTTGTAAAAATTGTAATATATATAAAGCACATGACTATATAATTATATGGTAAAAAGCTATGTGTATGCGATAAAAGTGTTTAGTGTTGTTTCCCTATTCACCTAATTAATGGAACATTAGGTTCTGGGTTTGATGATTCTAAAGATCTTTGTTTGTGACTTGTACTAGGAATTATTATTGAACTACTGAAAGTTATTAATTTGTTTATTTACCACCAGAGCGCATCAGCGTGCATGTTCCCTTTACGTAAAATCTGTATAAGATAGCTTTTGTTCTTGCTCTTATCATATATCCATCGCTGAGTGTGCGAGTCTTTCTGTTTATGCACACATTGAGACGTAGTAAATTCTGTTCCATTATTGTGTACAATCGGTACGAAGTATTATATTATAGTACATTTAAAGTTATGGAAAATCCTATCACTGTTTTGCTTGCTATGCAGGAAAATGTCAGTGTATAACGATCCTGAAACTGTTCTTAATTGCTGGAGATCCTTATGCTACTACAAAATGACGGTGGTTCTAAGGTGAGAAATCTGATGTGGATATGTTACTGCATTATTTCCTCTATTATTTTTGGAACGAAAAAAGTCATTTTACAATGTTATGCAAGTGTTCAAATCATTATCCATTTGGGGCATTACGGATTCTTTGGAAATGTTAAGAGTAAAGAACGAGCCTAGAGTTACTATACCGAGTTGATACCAGACTATGATGGTATCATTTCAGAGAAAGATAATGAATTCTTTGGACGAATATGAATGTGGTACAGTGGATGTATAATTATAGTAAGTGTATAATGTATGATGCTGGTTGTGACCTTCAATTTAAAATTATTTCCGAAAAAACTTCAAACTTATCCGAATTACCCTCTATGAGGTTAAAAAACAACAATTAGACCTATTGTAACAACAAATCATGATACAGAAGCGCTCAAAACTAATTGGTTTCAGTTTGCCTTGGACATGGCAACTTAAAATATCTAAAAGAAACAGGTTCGTAATCAAAAGCTTGGCATTAAAAGTGTTATGATCTCTTTCACGAAAACTTGAAATCTTATTTTATAAAAATGGTAATACAAGAATCCTCTCCTAACATTCTTGACCTAAATGTATGTTTTATGTTCAAAATTAATACATTAGTCTTATGAACTGTTTCTAAGGTTTCGTTCAAGAAAACACAAACGTGAATATACTTTCCATTTGTTATTTTCCCAAAGTATACTAAAAATACGTAATATTTATGTAAATTAATTCAACATTAAAGTTACACCAAGGTTATTCCATTTTAAAAATCTCGTCCTGCTATAAAAAGTGATTCAAAACAATTAGACAGTTTCAGGATGTTTTTCTGGGAAAATTGATTATTAATAATAAAAACTGTTTTAATTAAAAGGTGATTACCATACTCACATAGTAAAATGATTTAAATAGCAATAAATTAATCATATCTTTAGTATAAAATAAAAATACCTGGAATGTTTTTTCCTCGTATTTATGTTAAACAAAAAGCTATACAATACTTTTATACTTCACTAAGACAATATCTCACTTCATGTCTTTTAAAATAATGTCTGAATGTAATATGGTTCTGAAAACGGCAAGAACTTTTATAGTTCACTTGTACACTTTCATATCATTGTTACATTATATTAATAGAAAAAACACTTTAGCTTGGGAAATTTTTAGCACATATTTCACTTCCAGCAAGAAATTCTATACCTGTCTTCTACAACTTGGTTTGAATTCACCTTGTTCAATTTTAATATTTGTCACTCGCCTCATTACCATTAGTAAGTCTATTCCTTAGAGATATACGCAAAGCTTTGTTATATATCTGTTCAATAACTGCTTGAGGTTATACAGCACACTAGTTTCTATAGGTAGGTTAGTACATCTCAAAGTAGAGCCAATTACAAATGATGCTAGGTAATTAAATTGTCTTTGTTTAGGAATTCACTTCTTGCGAAGTGAACTATAATTTCTGCGTTATTTTCCATATTGATGACAAACCATTGATAGTTGAGGTTAGTTTTACAATGAGTTTCTCTGTATATTCTATAAAGTTCTTTTAAAACGGCTGGCTTACATAAAATACGGGCCGTTTTCACATCTAAATACTTGTTCTCACGATTGCACATATGCGTGTATGGATTTACGCACTGTAAAAAGCATCCCTGACATAGTAAGTAGTCACTACTTTCATAACGTTTCAACGCTTCCCAAATCATCCGACTGAGGAGGCACTGTTCAATGTACAATCACATACACTTTCAATGACAAGTTCAATAATCATCTCTGTGTGCTCTTCAGCAATACCCAAAGCCATGTCACATAAATTATCACTGCTAATGTTGTTGTCTCCTTCCAGCACTATAACATTAAACTCCTCCTCGGCGTTATTTAAAGCTAGTTCACATGATGTACTACTGGTAAGATCTTCTTCATCTCTAACAAATAATAATACTTTAGAGTCTACTACAGCAGCCATATTAATCCTTTCAGTCGATCAAAGTAAATCTGCGTAGTACTGTTTTTTAAATATATATTACTTGCGTAGTCATTAATACTTCTATAATAGTAAATAGAAAACTCTTTGCTTTGACAATGAAACCAGGAGTATTAACTTGCCTTTATTTTAAGAATACCAACATTAACCTTCAAATCTTAATTAGTTAGCTTAAAAGAATGTGCTATATTATTTTAGGTTTCTTATAATGGACTTGGTGAAATAATCTTAATGAAATCCAATTTCCTATTTTGGACAAGTCCTGTAGGTATATCTACCTTTAATTTTCTACTGTAGGATGGTTAATTGATTTTCTCTTTGGCTGTTGGTGTCAAGTAAATATTCCATAGTCTCTGTTTATTTAGTGTAACGTTTAATGCTGTTCAGCAGGAAATCTAGACATTTTGTCATTGTTGGACTAATGGTTAGAGTTCTTATCTACTTTCTTTAGTGTTCAATTGACATGTCACTACATAAAAACTGTACATTCTCAACTCTTATGTGTTTCCTAGTGAGGAATCTGTTATGTACTAATTTAAATTCATATGCAGGGTTCAACTTGGTTGTAATTGTCTTCTTTAAAATAAAATTATAGATTCTATAATGTGCATTCAGTTTTTTCTGTTTTCTAAGAAAAAGAACTTAATTAAAACAAAAACGAAAAAACAGTTAGGTACCTAAAACGTTTTCCGGAAACAATACAGCACAAGTTTTCTTGTATCAGCTTTCTAAAAAGCCGAAAGACCTTTTACGAAATGGAACAAGAACTGTTACGAAAATTTTTTCTTGCAAACGTTTTTACAATTTTTTCCTAGAAACTATTTTACGATTTTTTTTTACAAAAACTTTTTTGTTCCAACTTTTTTTACAAAAACTTTTTTGTTCCAAACTTTTTTTTACAAAACTTTTTGTTCCAACTTTTTTTATTAAAACTTTTTTTTATAAAAACTTTTTTTGTTCCAACTTTTTTCTCACCAAAACTTTGGCGAATTTTTTATTGCAGTTTAACTGTTTACCATAACATCATAGCCATGTTGGGCAACATTAGTGTGTTAAGGAACATTTATTTGTATGTTTACGCTTGCAATTTAAAAATAAAAACTATAATACTAATATGCATATTATTTTCTTAGGTTTCAATGTCCTCTATCTGTACTCATACGTTATTAGGAGGAGGTGGACAAGTTTTCATATGTTTAACAACGCTTATTCTTCGTTTCTAACATGGTACCATCAGTTAAAACAAGTAATATACAACTCAAATCCATTGCATGCACTTGTTTACCACTTTTAAATGTGCATTTTAATTTTGTATTCAAAACGGTTGCCCATCGCTCTATATAATCTTTAAACGTTGCTTTTACTTGTAACCGCATCTGTGGTGTACTTTTTCAATAAATTGCAACAAATTGTATAAACATCAGAAATGGTCATTACCATGAATTTCATTTTCCTGTACTGTACGAGCAGCGTTTGAATCAAAGTCCTGATCTTCTAATGACTGCAAACGCTGTTTCCGTTGAATTTGGTATTCATTATCAAAAAACGTTTTTGCATTGCATACCATTCAGGAAATGGTAGTGTTCGTAGCCATAGATTCCCTAAGCTTAAACAGACAAATATTATTTTATAGCGTGGTCCACTACCAAGCATATTCATATAAGTTAACATGTCCTAACCGTAAAACCCCTATCGATGTTATTTACTACTGTTACCTATGCTATTTTTTTAAAAAATCTGATAATACAGCATTGTCTCATCTGCTTTAAGTAGACTGCTTGCGCTAAACCTCTAGGTAGTATACATATTTATTATTTATGCCTGGATTGAATGCAATATAATGTTTACGTATGCGTGCAATACGACTTTACTCACGGGCATGCAACGCACGAGTTCATTACTAGCTTGCGTGCGATGACAAACCTAAGGTAAGACAAATGCAGACAAAAAAGTCAAGACAATAACCAACCGCGAAACAATCTGAAAATATTTTCTCTTTTGAACCACTTAAACACATTTTACCATTTGCAAGTCATCAACGGTAATTACTACGGTATTACAATCTTAGTTGCTTTTCCTGGTTGAACGTTATATTTTAAATGTCTACACATCGATTAATAATACAGTAGTCAACTTTAATAGTATTTCCTATCATTTATAAATCATCATTTTCCCGAGGTTAAGTCTATTAGCTTGCGCTGTTTTTTCAATATATAACATGTCTTCTTGAAATTGCACAAGTCAATTCAGTGTGAATGACATTGCTTTTACTATCTTTCCACGTGTAGTACACTATGTCAATACACGTACCATGCGTCTTTCAAAAACATATTACTGTTTCAATAGTGGACGTTAAATTCATAATTAAATGGTCGCAGCAATTTTCTCTCCTACTAGGCAAATAAATAAATGGTACATACTAATTAGGATCAAAACCGCTCCATGCCAACGTTTCTTTCAACCAGCCTATCCGCATCTTAACTACTTCAAGCCTCGTAAATTCCATTGTATATCTCAATGTTACAGTATTCTGTCAAAATTTAATCTCGTTTGTTTCACCGACTAAATAAATGAATTCAGTAATTACGTTCATACTTCATTTACTAAAACATTAAAAGCGAACTATAGCAGCGAGCGAATAAATTCAATTTCGTTACCTGTGCTTTTATTACAGTGTAGCAGTAGTATATGCATGTAAGTTTTTCTCCTACTGTAATGCATTACGTTAATTTGACTTTCATTTTCCACTTACTACACGGCTCGTAATTAAATGAAAATTACATTTTAGACAATGACCAATGGACCACTTTCTTTAATAAATAGGTTAGCAACTGGCTCAGTTACACAAATGGACTGAGACATTTTCCCTCTTTTTACACATATGTTTTCCATTAACTTGGTTACTGATTTATGATCCAGTTCTTAACGTATTCAACAATAATGTGACTGGTAGGTATTTCACCTAACAAAGTGCATATTAACTATACAATAGGAAACAATTATTCACGGCTTTTGTTCAAGCTAGCATAATGACATTGCTCCTAAGTGTAAAACAATTATAAAACCAGCAACCTCCTCCCCGCCGAAATAACACTTGATTGTAGCCTATGATTTCAATTATGCACTTATGTGATAAGTAATTTATTTTAAGGACATTTTAGTAACATAGACTTCAACACGACTCAAGTCTATTAGCTGTTAGGTCAAAACTCCATAAATAAACATTCAGTCCATCGTTAAAATTCCAAAAAAGGACCTTTTAATTGCTAGCAAAAACAAAACACATACTCAGTCTTTTCCTATGAAGCACCGTACTTTATTTACTAACATATTCACTGGTACGATCGCATTTCAATTCCTAGTACATTGTTCGTATGTAAAATTTATTATTACAACCAGGCTTACGTGTGAGGTGTTACAATAAGCACATTGTAATTACAAACAGCAATTCTACCCGACCTTTCATGTAGAGTGGGTTTCACAATGAACTAATTTACACTTTTTCAGTTGTTATGTAACAGTGTGCAAAACTGGTTACAACATTGTTCCTAAAACATTTCATATTTATTTAAAATACTTTTTTAACTTTCTTTTTTATAAGTCAGTCTATTAACGTTTAACAATGGGCTCGTCAACATTTCGTCTTACCTGTTACGTAATACATTAACACCCGTGCCCTTGTCAAAACTAAAAGTCAAGACCTTCAAGTCAATAAACTCCAGTTGCTTAGTTTCTTATTTTTATAAAAAAACACAAAGCGCAGACACTTTCATTGTTATTTCAAAACCAATGGTACGAACAAAGATTTTACCGAGCTTCCTTGCAGAAGTGGCACAATAACTAAATTTACACTTTAACTTTGTTTTATATAAGTCAGTCTAGTAACGTTTAACTACGTACCTGTCAACATTCCGTCTTAGCTGTTACGTGTTACATTAACACCAGTACCCCTGTCGAAACAAAGACAAAACCTTCAAGTCAATGCACTACAGTCGCTTAGTTTCTTATTTTCATAAAGGGAAATAAAGCACGAAAACTTTCATTAATATTTCAAACTCACTAGTACGAACAAATATTATAGTTGAGCTTTCTTGCAGAAGTGTCCCAATTACCATATTTGCACTTTGTTAACTTTTTTATATGACACCTGCTCTCGGATAAAGCACAATTAATTATATATAATTCATAGCCATATTCATTTCACTACTAAATGAGGCCTCCCTGTAAAAAGAGTTTGTCTAATGATTTTCACGTTATCTTAACATGTTCGTAAGGAAGAACTGATATTATCACCTGTCTTTTATTCAGAGCACCTTTCCAGACTTTGTTCCTTTCAAAAAGATTCCCTGGGAGAGCTGTGGGCACTGTTCCAGACTTTGTTTCTTTTAAAAAAAATATTCCTTAGGAACGCTGAAACGACGGGGTTTTTACTTTGATCTACTTGCAAAACCTCCGTCTAAACCACTCGTTCATTTTCTCCAAAGACATTGTAAAGTCTACCATGTTAATGACATTCAGTACTCAGCTGATAATTCCTTGCTGTGTGATATGTTTTATCTTGTATATCTGTACTTTAAAGTACAAAATGTAAATATTAAAACCAAATTGTATACCATCAACTCAACATGGAATGATCAGCTTGTTCAAAAGTACGTTCAAAAAATAAAAAAGGAACAACAATGTAAATTGTAACACTTTCGTAGTAGAGTAGTTTATCATAAAAACTTTGTTACCTCTAATCCTTTGGGTTTAATTTCAAGAAATAATAATCACCTTTTTCCTGGTTGGTATATATATTTATTAATAATAAATCTACAAGTGTAATGTGGATATAGCATCCACCACCTTTGACGATAGGAACTTTAACCAATATTGTAATTGAATACATGAACGTAATGCGTAAGCATACTCCTGCACTGGTTGATGATACGTACAATTCGCAATATCAACTTTAAACTGTAATGTACGCAAGGCGGGGCATGCTTGATCTTCAAGGTTTAATACATTGGACAACTGAAAAATCTTACTTAAAATAATCTTCTTTTCACTTCCATTGCAATAAAACGTAGAACCACTCTCGCAACATTGAGCAACAATATGACGAACGTGTAATACACTAAACCCATTGGCTGTAGTCCATTCTAACCCGTGCAAATTATTTGTTAGCCAATCCGCTTGTCGTTGGTACCCTACAGCTAAGTCTGAACGTTCACAGGGTAACTTTACCAGGGAATGGAATATTAATGTTGCATCACACGCAACCAAACAAAGTATTAAAATGTTCAAATGTTTCTTTGAAACATTTTCAGAGCATCAACGATGCGAACCAATTAAACTACTCGTTAGCAGAAATCTTAACCTTGAAAATCGATTATAAACTACCTTGCACATAAAACACGTACACCCGGTGAAATCAACTGTTGCTGCTGCTGTTGAAGCACTAAAGGAATCAATTGCACAATGCACTCGGGATCCTTAATGAACTGATGCACTACGTTTAGAAAAGGTCTCTTCATAATATGTGTATGACCTTGAGCAGTGAAAATGGAGTAATATTCACTAAACTGTTCAGGATCGTTCATGTGACTGGATACATGCTGAGCAATTACTGTACCCGTATTCCACACGTACAGGCAATTGTGGGGCTTACGTAAATTACAATTGGTACATTCAATGGGGTTCGTTTCCAAGTACAAACTAATGGTGGACAAGACACATTGATCCACAATAAAGTCACCTTCACAACTCGTACACTGAGCCATACTAAACAAACTGTAATTATTACTAAAATATGTAAATGCACTAGTAAGGGATCACTTGGTCTTGAAGGGGGCCTCCATATCCTTCTTCAGCAACAAGTCCACCAAAACTCCACGGTTCAATTTTAACATGCGTTGAAGCCCCCAATCAAACTTTTTCCTTAATGCTGCAGGAGCTGACTCACGAGAATGTACGTACAACATAAACAATTCGTCCACCGTCTTCGAGTCACGCAAAATGGACTTGGTACGTGTACCACCAAACAGTGTCGCTAATTCTTCAGGAGTGGCGTCCGGAAAAATATATCTATTGCGATGACCAGCACAAATATGATCACGCTGGCTTGGTTGATTCGTATAGCAGCCTAAACACAACAAGTAGTTTGAAAATTCATATGCTTGTATACTCGCTGTTATACAGCCTTCCGTCACCCAACGGGAAGAACACTTGCACGATGGTAACGATACGCTTGGACTAACAACGGTAGGAATAGCTAGGTCCATGCTTGAAGTAGCCATAGTAACTGATATTCATACTTAAACACTGACACACTTTATTCATACTCGTGAACATGCGCAAATGAACAGCATCCGCCTTTCACCAGGTCGTACTAAAAGCAATTGTAATCATAATAAAAGACTACAAGCAATGGTTTTCAATGTGTACTAGTTATCATCTCAGTTAAGTAGTTTTAGAGTGGTATTAACTCTTATCTTACCATTATCTAAAAGCTAAGTGGTGTTAAGTGCACATACCTACCGTAAAAGGGTACTAATGGAATGTAAGATCTCTTATCTCTAAAATCCATTAGTAAGGAATGTAAAGATTATATTAAAATTGAAACCACCCTAGCCTTGCAAACAATACTTAATTGTGCTAATGAATCAGGGAAACATGCAGTTTTCAAGCGCATCGTAAGCCTCTGATTCTATGATTGACAATAGTAGACTGTCTGATCATCCATTATTTTATAAGCACGACAGTGATGTTCGAGGCGTTCTAGGTAATTATCGATCTTGGGATCGTTTACACCCAAAGTTTCGAATAAAGCACTAGCTGACCACATCTTCTTTGACACCTGCGAACTGCGCCAATGAAATAATGTTGGAGGGTTAAATAACTGAGTGATCACTAAAACTAAGCCTACAAATATTGAGATGCTGAGGCTACTTAGAGATACGCTAAGAAATCAGAAGAGCTTCGTTTCTACGTCGAAGATGTACCAATCAAACTAGTCTTTATTACGAGTGTACATAAATAATTTGAGGAACGGGAAAGATGTCCTTGATATTAATAATAACGGAAAAATCTCCAGGGGTATCCAATTTTCTCTAACAATAGTGACTCATTTATTACTATGTATAGTCAACCACTTCATTACACCCTTAAAACAGTACTTCAGAAAGTGGTGGATTGTACAGCTGTTGTTACGAAAACACAAGTACAATACAAAAATTATGCGTCTCGTGGTGTTTTGGAAGTACCTGAAAGGAAAATTTTGGAAATACATGAACTTTCTTTTCGTTATCGACAGTACAAATACAAATCTGAAGTACAGTTTATTACCCTGTTTCAAATCGTACTACTGGACCTATACTGTACTTTTGAGTGAAGTCACGAGCGTACAACGACTTCCGTTTTACTTCGGCTATTTTCGGATTCTCCGAGAGGAGACAGTCAGTTTAACACTTTCTCAATCCTGCAAATTAACAAGGAGGACGTCATCATCAGTTGAGCACAGAGGTTGGAGATAAGACACGTTACCAGGCTTCTTACGTAACACGTGCACTGTAAATACAACGGCAACACCACCGCTAGCAAGGTCGTATCGGTGGTGCAGTGATAAGACATTGGCTTACTAAATCAAAAGCTCGGGTTCAAATCTCGGCTGGGGCAAAATATTTTCTTCTTTTCAAAATATATTTTTATATGTTCATATTTATTATTTAATAATTGCTTTGGCATTACTCGGCCAGACGGTTCTACCAAATAGACACCACTGGAAGGTAGGACGTATATAAATAAACCAGAGCTGGATGCACACTGAGCGAAGCGAGACAATTTTAGGCGACCAATTTAAGGAAGTAGCTGTACCACAGAAAATGTTGGAGTACAAAATACCAATTTTATACTGCCAATTTGTGTGGGACTGTTTTTACAGTGTAGTGTCCTCCCATACCATAGAACCTGAATATGATATTTAACAATACAGAACACCTTTTACACATTACCATTAAAACGTAAAAATCAGACGAAGAACAATCACCACCGTCCACTAGAAGACAATTCAGAGCATATCTCAGTTCGATCGTGGCTTTCATTTATTATATTGGCCTAGTGCAGAAACTAATAAAAATCAACAATCATTTGCCCACCTTAACAGTTCTTTTCGTATCTTTCCATTTTCGCCCATTGTTAAAAGTATTACGGAATTAAAAACGGTATCTATTTTAAATAACTTGCAAAACTTGAGAATGGTTGAAGATATGCTAAAACAAATTGTATAAGTGAGTTCCGAAAAAATAGATTAATTTTGTATCACTTGTCCCTATTCCGATTAGATGAAAATAAGTTGAATTGAAGATGGCGAATTCAAGATGGTTGACGGAGCGTGTAGCACACGTCAGAGATGGAACTACGAAACGTAGAAGCTCATTCCATCTGTTTACACGTTGAAAACTGTTAACTGTGAAAGTTTCATCCAAATCTGAGTGTTAAATATCGTAGATTCAAACTTTCTTCACAATAGTTTGCTTGACAAGAGTTTCCTCTGTTATACAAGGCGAAATCCTAGTGGAAAACATAATCCATGATTTATTTTATCCCTTCTCCAGAAATCCGTGTTTGCCATGGGACGTCACCTTTTTGACTTGAGATGTGCTGATTATCAGAGCGACAATTGAAACCATACTTTATAAAGCAAATGCTGTAAAATGCTTCACTTATTGAAAGCGGTTAGTGAAAAAATGTCAATCTAAATCGGGTTAAATTGTGATGTTACCAGCTTTAAAAATACCGAATAAAACAAATATTTTTTTTTATATATATTTAAATATACATCATGGAGCAGTCGGAGCCGCAAGAGATACAGTCAAATGTAAATATAAATAATACAATAAGAGCTTAATATAGTCATCCGTGAGTACATACAATTATCATAGAGTTGTGACCATATGAGCAGGAAATTAATAATTTGATGCAACAGTCCACAAGTATTTGCACAGCAAAGTAATTTATTAGTTTAGTGAAGGCTTGTCGATTTTAGATTATTGAAGAGAGAGAAAATCGACAATTTCTTTGTGAGAGTAGCCTTCACTCTTTATTAGTAAACCTTTTAAAGCTATTTTGAATTTGTTGAGTGAAAAATCCACAATCTGCTCAGGTAACAAATTATAGAATTTTATTCCCTGATGTAAATATGAATTTTTGGTTTACGTTAACCTCGTGCTTAGGGTTATCAAATGATCCCTATTTCTAGTCACATATGAATGAACATCTGCACCTAACACAAAATCATTCCTATGATTCTTAATGTAAACAACCGATTGACAAATAAAAGCTGCAGGGACCGTTAAGATTTGTAGACTCCTAAAACATCCAATACACGATTTCCAGTTTGGCAGGCCTAAATCACTCTAATGGCCTTTTTCTGCCATTTGAACACCAGCTTCCAACTATGAGAAGAACCCCATAGTAAAAAAAACATAATATGGCTTTGACACAGGGCGTGGTAAGCCATACATTGATACTTAAAGGAGAGACATTGTCGCAATCTACGCAGCAAATAAATGCTACGCAATCTACAATTATACTTGTTATGCAACGTTACTTAGAAATATAAACATATGATCGGTTTTTTCATCATTAATTTTCAATTCATTTTCCTCAAACCAATGTAACTTCTTACCTAACTAAATATGTTTATTAAAAATCAGTTTCGAGATTTCTATGTCCCATAATTAACGTGGTGTCATCAGCATATAGGGTTATAAATATATAACGGGAGACACCTACATAACTTTAGGAAGATCGTTTATAAATATAATAAAGAGGAGAAGCCCAATAATGGATCCCTGTGGGACTCTACTATTGACCACCCTGTAGTCTGACAGATTACCATTCACATTCACAGCATGTTTACGATCTAGTATGTAAGTATATACAAGATTTAAATTCTTACCCGTTTCACCATAGAGTTTAAGTTTTTCGATTAATATTGAATGTGAATTACAATGTGAATGTGACTCTGTAAAAACTTAAACCAATGTTTTAAAATGATTTTATTCTCTTAATTGATTTTATGCATGTTGATAAACGGCATTATAGTAATTTCCAAATGAGAAGTCTTTTTCACTCACCATTTCCAGAAAGAGGGACGGACTGGCAAACTTTATCCCACCCGGTACACTACAGAGTTGGCCCACCATCAAAATGTATAGTTGTAGTTTGAACTTTGAGTTGCAGCAAGGAAGTGCTTTTCGAAAGTCAGCTAAGAACTATTTTGTGTCTCCTAACAACAAGGTTCTGTAGCAGCATAAATCTCTTCATATTATTTTTTTTTACGAAGTTTTCTAATCTTGATTGACATTCTCGAATCTAGCTAATCTCTCATATTTTTCGGTTTCTTAAACAAAAATAAAATCTTACTTTCAGTAAAACTGTAAGTTTATATTCACCTTTTCTGCGACAATGCATATATTTGCTGTAGTTTCTTCAGAGCTAAGGCAAGTTTAATATTGAAAGGGAACTTAAGCAAAAATTTTGATTACAGAAATCTATGCGCAAGATGAGTGCATCAATATTCATACCTCATTAACATTGTTGTACATTTGCATTTTTACACATTTCTATTACAAGTACAATGGGCCACTACGATTTGGTGATAAACTAAACCTATTATTATCCTTAAAAGTTGTTTCCTATATAGTCATAACAGCTTGAACACAGGCTTTATTAACATGCGTTATAAACTCTTCAATAACATATTTCCCCTATATTTTAGCACTATCGCTCTTTTAATATAACACTATACTTTACATAGATTTCAAGTTTCATAATATATATTTGCTACAGTCTGAATCGTGCCGCTGTAGAAGTCAGTGTTTACAGTGGTTTTGGAGATGGTGCGTGACCTCGTGAACTGCAGGAATTCGGTTCCACAGTTATTCTTATATTTTTAAATAATGTTTAAGTGAAAAATGTATATATATATATATTTAGGAAATGGAAGGACACTATTAATTCTATTATATTTTATATTTATTTACTGTGTAATTACATGTAAGAACTCAGTGCTTGTAGAAAGTTCATGTATACGCTGAAATAACCCGATCGAGGTGGTCGTATAAAACAGAACATTGAACCGAAGTATGAAATAAACGTGCACTAACAACTATTGGTTGTTCTTTTTGAATAGATGAACACCCCTCCCGAGAGGTTCCTCCAGCTATTTTTTCTCTCTTCTTAAGAGGCGAATAATTGGGTTGGCAGTCTCTTTACAGAAGAGATCTCTGAACCAGGAGACTGGACTCTCATTAAGAGTCCTCCTTTGGATTAAACAGGTCTATTGAAGAGAGGTCCTCGTTGAGCAACTGTCCTCTCTCATCAAAAGGATACACTCTTCGGTGCTTATCTCTCATTGCGAGGCAATAGAGGGGACTGGTCTCCTTGTGGGAAAGCCATTCTCTTAACGATTGATCTCTTCACCGACCTTCAGCAGCAGTGCAAGACGACCCTTGGGAAGCCTACCGGGACGCTACGTGCCCCGTTGATGTGGTGGCTGCGGCACACACTTTTCACCTAACAGCGGTTCTACTTCAAAAACTCTTCTTTCCCTCTCTTCTCGTAGCAGTTTTGAGTCCACCATTACGGAAGCATCAATAAGTACCACTGGCGTCTGAACACTGACTATGTGACTTGTAATATATGGCTCCCGAACAGAGACCCGAGGAGCAGCCTCCTCCCCCAAGCAAGTAGTAAGATGCCTTGGAAAAGGGGAAGAAGATAAAGTAAAAATAGGAACCAACAGTGAAGGTGAAAGAAGAAACGGAAGAATTTCCAGTACAGAATTCAATGGGATAAATATATCCACAACTGAAGCTGGAGACAATAGGGAGACCAGGAGAAAGCATTATGCCAAACATGTATGGGAGTATACTTGGTAACGACTGACTTGAAAAAGGACTCAGCAAACCTGTAGCAATGTACAGGGTGCACTGAAGCTACAAACAAGAAGTTAGTTAAGGTGAAAACGGAGCCCAAAGAAATGGTAGAGACAACGGAGCAATCATGGGAAACCAAGTTGCTGTTGATGATTCAACGGGTAGTAGGAGAAAGCATGGAGTTGAATGTCAACAGAATTAAAGAAAAATGGAGCTGAATGCTAGCAGAATGCAAGAAAAATGCAGCTGAATGCCTGCATTGGAAAATTGGAAGAAAAATTGAGACCAATTGATCTAGACCTCCAAAAGGTAACTGAAGATGTAACAGAAGTCATGAAGGAGATATGAGAAATAATTCCTCTAATGAAACAAGATATAGAGATGCTCAAACAGTACCAGGAGGTGGTTGAGGATAAGTTAAAATCTCTGACGGAGGAACAGAATCGAATGGAAGAAGTTGAAAAGTAGATTGATGCTGAACTGGACCAGGAAATCGAAGAGAATGGCTTGATGGTGCAAGAAGCAGTTGAGAAGAAAATGCGATAAAAAATCGAGCAAAAGATTGTTTCGCTGAACCATATCCCATCGGAAAGCAACAATGAACTGAAACGGTGGGTAGCTGTATTAGAATACAAAACTGCAACGATACCGACACCTGGCAGCGGCGCCTTGGAGGAAGTGGTACTTCCAGGGAAGGAATCAATTGTAGATGATGCCTAGGAAGAGATGATGAGAGTTGCTGGAAGTAGAAAAGAAGCCAAGAGAGATATGGGACTGGTTCAATATACCCTAGGAGTATGTAATTGTAGTCACTCAGCTAAGAAGCGATGTCAGCATAAGCGGTGCTGGTGCGGAAAAACTGGTGGCAACAAAGTAGGAAAGAGCAGCCAGATTAAAAGTGGTTACTCTGGGTGTAGTAATAGCGATTCCATTGGCACGGGTGATGATGATTCAGAACATTAACGTGAGCACCGGAGAAAAAAGATTCAGAGACGTCGAGTGAAGGACAGAACCGGGATAATAGAGAAGGATCTAGGTATAATGAGAACGCGTTTACCAACAATCGCCTGACAGAGCTACGATCATTCACTACATACGTGGCGAATCGCATGACATGTCAGCAAATTCAGTAATTGAATTCGAAGCTCTCTTAGTAGGCATCCTAAACCTGCAGTGGCTATATGCATTACACTTTGTTCACTTACTTGGCTTAAATCCAATACAGACAAATTTTGGGATTACAAGAGTTCCCAAACATTATTACTACAGTACTACCATTTAGAGGATATAACCACTACAAGGATAGCTGGACTCCGGTCATCACCATTCAACCCACACCACGACAGTAATTTGGAAAATATCGTCATAAATCGCTATAACGCCCTAAGGGACCTGGATGTACAGATATCTGAGACCTAGTTATTCAATAGTATTGTAGCTTTATTACGCAAGTCTGCTCGAAGATTCTTTTCTACATTACCGAAGCTAACCCTAATCAAAGTTTTCGAGACAGTGAGGAAACTCGAGGCAGCTTCTGTTGAATATACGGAAAAGACACCACCTTTTCCGAGTAAAAAATATAATGAGCCTCATAGGAGGAAGCCAACAGGAAGCATGCAAGTAAATGAAGTAACACCGCTTATATCTCTGGAAGACCCCAAGCGTCACTCAGAGGGTGACCAGGAGCAGAGCCTCATTAGAGAAAGAAGAGAATATGCTCATCGATATAGAGGGAAATATCCTAGAAATGGAAGGAATGACAGGCTGTTGCCTCGCCGTTACTCTTCCTATGGAGAAACGGTATCCAAAGAAAGTAAAAGAAGTGGTGAATCCAAGCCTGATCAGAACATAGGGAAGGAACCAAAAAACGATTCCACAGCCCGGATCTAAGGGTCGGAGAGTCGGGCGATGCGGTCAAGAGAAGTGGAAGTTCACTCGTCAAAAGGACCCTGATGTACATAGTTGTATTATAGAAGAGTTTTATAGTGTTGATTTTTCTTATATATCGAGAGAATTTTGGGTGAGTGAATATGAAGGGAGTGAATGCAAGAAGGATGTATGCCAATATCAAATTATAAGGAATGCGAAGACGAGTACTATACATGTGAAGATTCTCAACGTATCAGTGTATGGACTTCTGGACACTCGATCCGAAGTGACGCTTGGCTCTGAGAGGTTATAGAAGGAAGTCATCAGGATCGTGTAAGGTATGGCCAAGGAAAGATGTCACCCTCATCGACTTTTAAATAGTAAGAAGGACTAAAGTAAAAGGAGAAGTTATACTGCCTATCATTATAGATAATATTAATATGTATCATCGCGTCTTCATAGTCCAAGGATTGAACCACGGTCCCATCCTAGGAAAGGATCTGCTCACATACTGTGAAACAGAGATAGATTTTAAGAAAGGGGACATTTGAGACACGTGGTATAATTGTGGAATGGAAGGTTATGAACAACAAGTTCAGTTGGCTGAATAGGATGCTGCTTTACGAAATTCAGCTTCTCCAGTACTTATGAATGGAATGAGGGCGCCACAAATTTAGAAAGCTCCACAGTCCTGTCTATCCCTGTAGTAGCTATATCTTTTTCATCAGACAAGCGTTCACTGCTGAGGAATTTGCTAAGTAGTTACTGTTCTTCCTCCTGAGTATCTTCTTCAGATTTACTTAATAATTTGTCATGTGTAGTTGTTGTAACATCTCGAGTTCGTATTCAGTGTCTTCAATGAAATTATAATATTTTTAAGTTTTATCAATTGTAGATAGTTAAAAAGTTAATAATAATAATAAGTAATACAATAATTAAGCCATCTATCTTACAACTAATTGATTTAAATGCCCTCTTTTGACAATTGGATTAATCTTAGCAATAAAAGGAAAGATGACAATAATGTTGTGAAAACAGTGAACAAACTAACGGTTAGCCCAGAAATATTGCTCTGCTGGCAATGCACTGGCTGCATTTTCAGCACTATATATATATGTGTGTGTGTTTCAATGTAGGATGTAGAGCGTGTGGTCAATGTTGGAGGAAACTAGTTACAAGGGAAAGTCACGATCGTTAGATCACAGATTTTGTTCAATTTTTACACGTCGATACTACTGCATTAGGACAATTTATAGACAAAATAGTAAAACGAAATAATCAGTAAGTTACGAGGAAAACGAATTTGAAAAAGTACATGGAGGATTGTGTTTGAAAACTAAACCCAATCCTCAGCCGTCGAGGTAATCCACTGGTTAGGACAGAGGTTTTCGATGCCGAAGCTCCTGGGTTCGAATTTCCTCTTTTTATATTCTTGTTTCTTTATAAATTGTTGACTAAGGTCCTGAATTCGAACCTCTTTACCTCTAAGGTCCTGTTGAAATTGTCAACGAAACTGCTGTGTTGGAATTTCTTTGTCACCATTGTCTGTAATCGTCAATGTTAACCATGCAGATATTATTTTGGAAACCAATTTTGTGTTATGGAGAAACAAGATTTTTTATTGAAAGCAGCTTAAAATTCAATGCGCTTGTATTGTACAAAACCTGCATTTATAAATACGCAAGGGTCCGCCTACCGATGTGTTCTCATGTCTGTTCTTGCAATGTGAAAATCTGGTGAAGCAATTGTCTCACCTGCAGCCTCTAAATGACGTCCCTGACACTGGTTACGCCCATTCAAACAACAATATGTAACGTATAGTCTTGTAGTTGGTCTCTGTCTTAGCTTACTTAAGCTTAAAAATGAAAGTATAGTTCTTAGCTTATCTGCTTGGATTATATACGATTAATTTCTAACTTAAGGAAGCATTCTTGAAATTATCACCTAAACCACGACCAATAACGAAGAGTATCAGCCGTACTCAGAAATGCTTTTTGGAGTGACTAGCGCTCTACTAACGAGTGATTACCAATCTATTAACATTGTTTGTCACTCGATAGTACACCACTAGTCACTCCAAGAATACGGTTGGATGTATTTCATGTGCAGAATGTAACGTCACCTCGCATCCTACAAGATGCCTATATTCTTGTGTGAGACTCCCCATATAATTTATAGAAAATCACCATTTCGAATTAGTAATATCAAATGTATATATGAAATTATCTGCCAAAACTTTAGACATGTAAATTTCTAAGATACTTAAATTTATTATTCGGTGTAAATACTTTTGAAACAGCTTGTAACTATCAGAGACATTATAAATAATAAGAACTATATAACCAAAGACTTTTAAGATATATAGAAATTAATTTACCAAATTATGTAAAACCTCTATGGATGATAGTCTAGATTTATTGTAACGTCTATGTCATGTGCCTATATAATTAGTGCACGTTATACGTAAATTCAGATATTCTTGATCTCCCGAAGTGGACAAAGCGTAAAGGTGCTAAGCAGAACCTTATTTGATTATTTTATTTGTGTGTTTTGTTTTCCCCTTGGCTTACGTTGTCCTTTATATACATCCCTCGGTCTCCTGTAGTAGGAGGCGGTCCACATATTCATGTATACTAATACACTTTAGAGTCTATCTCAGATATGTTCCCCCAGGTTGGTTAGTCTATACTAATCTAATCTTGCCTTACATGTTTCATCCAAAACCATACGCCCATAGCCGGAGAGCAACATACATGTAAAGACCTCACATTAGGGATAATCTCTATTCTATCATATAGAGCCATTTGGAGTACGTTCGGGGACGTATCATAATACATGGCGCCCACCATACGGGCTCGATATCGAGTGGATATCCTGCCTATTGAGAAGTTAATGTTCGTCGATTCCTGGAGAAGCTGCTCCAGTCGCTCCAAGAAGGAAGCATATAATAATAATAATATAAATATAATTGAAGTATATACATAGAGAGTAAGGCTCCTCCGAGATGGAGAATATTATTAAAAGAAGTGTTATGAATTCCGTATTAGTATCCGAGACAGAGGCAACCAGCAAGATGAGTTGCAATACTCGGCGAGATTGTTGCAATCAAGGAAGAAGAAAAAGAAGAAACAATAGTAGACCAAAAGATGCAAAAAGTAGAAGTACCACCTACCCGGCAAAGTAGTAGTAGTAGTGAGGGCAACGAGCAGAAAGAAGATATAACAGATCAAACAGTGCAGGAATCAGTAATACATCAGATGAAGCAAGGCAATGAAGAGGTTCTCAATAATACCTTACCAAAACAAGTACAAAGAGAAGATGATGATCTTCGTGACCTAGATGACGACTACATTATGGACTTAGTAACAGAATGTATACATGACGACTTAGATGGAATGAAGGTATTATAGAATATAGAGGTAGGCTATTCAAACGAATGAAACACAGTTTGATGACGAAGTATCCAACGGAACCCGATTGGAACTACTCATTCCAGAGCCTTTTAGGGAAAAGCTTATCAGGAGCGCCCACAACGATAGGAATCATTATGCAATACGGAAGACATGGCAGAGGTTAAGCCAATTTTGGTACTGGGGAGAAATGAAGAGCGATATCTGAATATACATCTACAACTGCCCTCAGTGGAAGGAACGAAGAAACCCAACGATTCACAGCAGGACCTTGAACTGAAATGTACTACTCTAAAGCAGGACTTCAGCGATCAGAAGCAAGGTCTAGATAAGAAATTCAGCGAACAGAAGCAGGACCTAGATCAGAAATCCCGTAACAAGAGCTGCTCAGTAACCAAAATCAGGACTTCGAAAAGAAATTAAGCAATTCAGAACAGGACCTAAATGATCAGTTCAACCATGACGAAATAGATGGAACATTAGATGATCAAGACCAGAAGTCTACATCCCAAGAGCAGAACCAGGATGGCATGAATAAAACACCAGATAATCAGGACCCGAAATCGAATGATGGAGACCGTGATCAAGTAGAGAAGCTCGATGAACGAAAACAGGACCATGATCCGGAAGGGAAGTGTGATGAATCCGAAACAGATACCAACATCCACCATCCAGAAGAGTAAATGGGTGATCGGACCAAACGCAATATTTCGTTCATTGAGTATGGTCATGTTACAGGTCCGGGGAAAAAATTGCCCAGAATTGAGGACAACACCGAAGCTTTGGAAAAAAATAAAAACCCAGGTTAAGTTAATGGAAGTACCATCATTCCCAGAGAAAGACGGAATGAAGAAAGAAGAAGACGACCCATATCTCACTTTCAAATGGGAGAAAGGAGTTGTGAAAGTGCACAATGAGGGAAGATTACCATCCCTGAAGGAAGGAGAAGTAAAGACCACTATTCGAAGAGAGACCAACCCAGAAAAGAAGCTAGATGTTAATACCAAGAGGAAGACAGACGATATCCATACATTAAAGGCAGAAAACTAACCATCGATTCATGTAACTATACAAATAAAGCTATTAGAAAGCAAAAAAAAAAAAAAATTTTATTTGTAAAGTTCGAAATATTCCCAAAGAATACTGAAGAAAATGTAATCAACTGGAAGAAGAGGCGTAAGAAAACAGATAATAAACCTAGTAGAGCCATGCGTGAATGGAAGTTTAAGGAAGATATCACCTTACACAGATGCCAAGGGGAAAGCTTTGGCTGAGCCAATGGCCCTACTTTTCCTACGATACCAAGGGTGGATGTTATTAAAGTAGGCGTGTCACCCAAGTCAACGGTGGCTCGTCCTACAAGAAAGACGAGATTAAAATCAAATCCATGATATGACAAGCTATGTATACATGCAATCATGAATAAGAAGTAAATAATCATCACTGATAAGAAAAAAAATGGATTTATAAAGGTAACAGTTGTGTCTTTATCACATTGAAGCAGTTAAGTCATTTGTATTATTATTAGTCAAAATAAAGAAGTAGGAAATGTGCTTCTATATAGTTATTATCAGTAAATAACATTTAAGAATTCAGTTTAATATATAGAAACTAGATACCACTTCTGAACAGATGCCAAGAGAGGGACTCTGATTCAGCATATAGTCACAGTTGCCTCTACTACGCCAAGAGTGGTCTATCAAAATATCGTCATGTCGTTAAGTCTATGGCAACATGGCCATAAAAATAGATATCCATCCTAGGACGCAGCCAAGACATAGGAGATAAAAGAAGCTTTAATAATTGGCGCTGATTCAACTACAAGCAGTCATTTAATAGCCATTACACTTCCACAAATAGTCATTTCTAGAATCAGCATAATATATTAGCAATGGTATAATCCGAAATCGCAGTTCACTCCAGCAGCAAGATATTCCATCTGGAGTCGCAGTTCACTCCAGCAGTAAGGTGTTCAATCTAGAGACACAGTTAACTCCAGCAGCAAGTAGAAGCCACCAATCAATATTCCATGAAGACATCTCTAGCATCCCCAACTAAAACCTCGAGATACTGTTAACCGTTTTTCTTAGTGTTAGTGAATATTTATCTGTGCAAATATGAAGTGATATTTCTTACTGACAGTTAAATATACTTACAAAGTGCATATGAAAAAACTAAACTATTTAACAAATTCGAATAAGATGTACATATCAAGACAATTTGGCACACTAAAATAAAAAGAAATTTAAAAACCTTTCAGCTTTCCAAATTTCTTTTTCCACGGAGGGGCATATATGTAACGTCACCTCGCATCCTACAAGATGCCTGTATTCTTGTGTAAGACTCCCCTAATAATTTATATAAAATCACCATTTCGAATTAGTAATATCAAATGCATATATTAAATTACCTGCCGAAGCTTTTAACATATGTAAATTTATAAGATACTTAAATTTATTATTCGGTGTAAATACTTTTGAAACAGCTTGTAACTATCAGAGACATTATAAATAATAAGAACTATATAACCAAAGACTTTTAAGATATATAGAAATTAATTTACCAAATTATGTAAAACCTCTATGGATGATAGTCTAGATTTATTGTAACGTCTATGTCATATGCCTATATAATTAGTGCACGTTATATGTAAATTCAGATATTCTTGATCTCCCGAAGTGGACGGAGCTCTCAATAAAGGTGCTAAGCAGAACCTTATTTGATTATTTTATTTGTGTGTCTTGTTTCCCCCTTAGCTTACGTTGTCCTTTATACACTTCTCTCGGTCTCCTGTAGTAGGAGGCGGACCACATATCCATATATACTAATACACTTTAGAGTCTATCTCAGATATGTTCCCCCAGGTTGGTTAGTCCATACTAATCTAATCTTGCCTTACATGTTTCATCCAAAATCATATGCCCATAGCCGGACAGTAACATATATATAAAGGCCTTAGATTTGTGATAATCTCTATTCTTTCATATAGAGCCCTTTTTGGTACGTTCGGGGACGGATTAAGAAGTTATCAACGAAAGAATAAGCAATGTGTTTAGAATAATATCTGTTCACCAAATTATTTTCGACCTTATTTAAAAAAAATCTTAACAGTGACATATAATCGGGGAGTGCCAATTTCAGGGACGCTTACTCTAGATGATTTAATTTAAAGATAGTAAAACAAAGAATATTTCCGAAGATGAAATGGAGGCAACTTCCGATTTTTTCTGTACATCAAGCCTCTGTAGGTACAGACACAATTGATATTAAAGAGTGAAAAGTATGTGACTGGACCGGGGATCGAACCAGTCACATACTTTTCACTCTTTAATATCAATTGTATCTGTACCTACAGAGGCTTGATGTACAGAAAAAATTGGAAGTTGCCTCCATTTCATCTTTGGATATTAATTCTTCCGTGTGAGATGTTCACCATTATGAGACACAGGAAAGCCCAAGCACAACTAGGAGTTGTGGTACTCTCCAGATGGTTTCGAGAGAGAACATCGACACCATGAGTGAAAGGTGTGTGAGTGGAAAAGTGGTCGACTGGGTGGCGCAGATGGTAGCGCATTGGGACGGTAACCCAAAGGTCCCGGGTTCGATACCCGGTCCAGTCACATACTTTTCACTCTTTAATATCAATATTTTCGAATTTAAAATCAGGTACCTATTGAATTAGACCTAACATTTCGATCCTGCTATTGAAATTTGTACACGTTCCAGTACTGAACTATAAATGAACTTACCACCAATGCCCGAGAAGAACAGCGCTATGTAAGCCGTATACTACTTGCAACCATTGGCTGTCAGTGATTACATAGCCCCACAAAGCCACTAACATTACACCAGCAGCGAAAGCTCCTTGAAACATTATGCCACAAGCTGTACGTTTTGATGGTCCGACAATTTCCATACCTAATAAGCAAAAAGACACATTAAATCAATAAGATAAATCTTAACTTTCAATATTATTGAAGATAGGAAATAATTCTAATATGGATGCAAATGAACACTTCTGCGAATATAAAGCGGGTTTATGAAATACCCGGACCAACTTCGAGAGGTGATTCCTCATATCAAACAAGAGGAAAGTTGTAGAAAATTTCGAAAATTCTATAGTTTCAGAACTACAGGGTGCAGAAAACGTCGCAAATTGAACTTCACAGCTTCATATTTCTAAATCACGAACGAAAGAGTTGATCGGACATGGTACCGCAAAAGACTTTTAAACCTGCTTTATTTAAAATTGTATATTTCAAAATTCCACAATGGGCGCGCAAGGAATTTCATAAAGTAAATAAGTAAGAGAGTGCGCAATATTTCTGAAGCAGAGTAGCTCGAAATGAGCATCAATTAAACGACTTTCCGTGTGAATAAAGATGACATACGTCACTCCCAGCATTCAATTGGGCAATAATATTAAATCTCTTTGATATGAAATAAATAAAAATTTCGATGAAGTTATGCAATTCTTACTACTACATTTTATGCAACCACGCATTTCTTGTCAAAATACCTCGGTACATGAAATCTACTTGACATATCGACTTAGCGCAAACGAATTATTGTTTCCTGCTGAGCCCACCTTTACTTTGGGGAACCCCTACTTCCTTTGGTGAATCTCTTGCGTGCCCATCGTGCAATTTTCAAATATTCATTTTTGGATAGTGTAGATTTGAAGTCTTTGGCAGTCCGTGCCGCAACAGGTCTAAGGTTCCTCATGTTGGAAATATGAAGTTCTAAAATTAATTTTCCTACGCTTTCGGTAGCCTGTGGCTCCAGAACTATGAACATTTCCAAAGGAACATTTGTCAAAGGAACTTTGGTCTTGTTTTAATCTGAAGAATCATCCACCGAAGTTTGTCGGTGTAAATCATAAACACACTGCATATTTCCAGAGCACTGTAAAACTAAATTATCCAACATTTCTGACTTTGACAATGTCCATCGGATATGCGTCGCAACTTTCAACATTTTTAAAGGGGATGACTACATCCCTTTCCCATTTTGATGGCACGACCTATCCATTATAGTATGTCCCTGAAATAATGGCGCAAACTTCTAGACCTGCAGAGCCTGGATTAAATACGCGAAATTTGCGTTCGCAACGCAATCTGATTCTTCGAAACTTTCGTTCACTTTGCGTTTCCGTTACAATTGCATTAAATATAGCAAGTACACTCATGCTTAAACATTTTTTCGCATGTCTTTATTTGACAGTTTTTGACAAATAATATTTTTCTCCTTAGTTTCTGACGTTTGCTTAATTGTTATACTTGTAAAGTATGTAAAAATGAATATTTCCTGATATTTTGTCATAGAAATATTAATAAATAACGAAACTAGAAAGAAAACATTAAAAATTGAGAAATTGTCGAAAAATGTTTAAGTCAAAAAGTCAGAAATTTGACTACATAGGGAAATTCGCAGGGAAATTTAGAGGATAAAAAGGGAAATTGTTTTCGATCGCCGAAACAGTCAATATCTTTAGTACTATCTGAAACTGAAAATAGAGAAATGGTGACTCAAATGAAACATTTCGCAAACAAAGATTACAGATATAATGCATGCGCTGTATAATCATGTGACAGAAACTATTATATTCCCCAAAATGGAGCGAAAAAAGTTATAAAATCTCATTTAACTTTCGAATTGAAGACTGTCAAATAAACGGTGAATTAATGAATGCTTATCAAGACTTTATATCACAAAGTCCTCGTGGCGTAGTGGTTAGGCTTTGGACTTGTAGTATGAAGGGTCCTCAATTCGAATCTCCTCCTATCCATAAATTGCATTTTTTTTAGATTTTCTAATATAAAACGGAGTTATTAATTTTTTTAGTTTCCGAATGTATTTATCTTTTTGGTATACTTGCATTGCTTATAGAATGGTCTTTTCTACATTACCAGTAGACACTCAGGAAAGTGTAAGTGTTGTGCATTAAATTCAAAAACAGTAAATATGTGCTTAAAACTGTATTCTCATATAAGGTTTAGAAACAGATCCTATGAATGCATGTGCTCGAGAGCAGTTACACTTCCAATATGTAAATCCAACCCATATTAAAACTAGTCATGCACATTATGCTTCCAATTCCCAAATGTATCAACGTTATATGTATAAATGTTACTTTCATCTTATTTATAATATCATTGTCCAACACTTGATTTAGTTTTCGAAAGGTAACAGTGTAAAATGCCTACAGGTTTCTAGATTATTCTATTATTATTATTATTATTATTTTAGTAGTCCTGAGTTTTCACATATAATGATATAGAAGATGAAATTAAAAAGTAATATATTTTTCTTATAACTAGTTAATTAGCCAAACTTCTGACAATTTCCTGTTGGCAGAATACAAAAGGTCTAATTTAGAAATAAACTATATTTTACGTAAGGATAAGTATGTTTATGTTATAGATGTAACTAGTGTAATTTCTATATTCCACTTCAGCAATTTTTTTTTTCGTTATCATAATTCAGGATGGCTGAAGTGGAAGAGAGTCTTTTTACGAGTTTTTTTTTTAAAACCAGAATGAATACTTCATGCGTTGTAGTAAAATAGGAATAAAAATGAAGGAAAAAATAACTGTAAAACATTAGAAGAAGGTTATTATATTTCTGTAATGCAAGTGATCAACATGGCGGCAACAAATACTTGACCAGCATTAAACTTGTTGTTACGATAAGCAAAACCTCTTACATTTCTGCGTGTGTGCGCAAATCACAGCGAAACTGAAAACTGAGACCTTCCAATAAGGTAAAAGAAAACCACTCGGTGTTTCTCGACGATTGTCTGCCGATAACGGTAAATACTGACATTTATCTTAAACATTACGGGATATATCAAGTAACTTTTCCAAATGTCTAAATAGTGAGCACTAATTTGAGTTGTTATTGTTTTAAATGTAAATAGATTAAGTATAAGTAAGATTGCAACACTAATCTTATAAGATAATTTGTAGGGGAATTTCCAAATAATATAGTTGTTCATATCGGTTACTGCGAGAAATAAAGGAAAACTCCTGCAATCACCGCAAAACGGTTTTTTCTGTCTGTTCTACGAAAACCGAAAGTTCTGGGTACAGATGCACAACACGAAAGCGTAATTAAAATTAATTTAAGAGCACTTGTAAATTGTGTGGACTTTAATCCATTAGGACGTTGTAGCGACCCATTTCCGCTTAGTCACAACATATCTTACCCTCTCCCCTTTCTTGTGCGTCTTTTTTTCTTTATTATTCGTGTTTTGTCGGTGACATTTTTCGTCTTGAGCTTTCTTCAAAGAGTTTTATTTGTCCAGATGACAATGAAGATTAGCCATACAGAACATCCCTTTCATTGTTGTTTGGTGGGATTTTTATCTTTATTGTTTCTTCATTTTATTACTGAATATTTCTTTCAGTATTTTATTTCATTATTTTCTTCAACAATTTTTCTTTCGTTGAAAATCTTCAAAAACAAACAAAAAGATCTGATTGTTTTTTTATTTTTCGTTGAGCTTTTGGTGGCAAGTCACACCCCTTTTCGCTCGGGGTTGTCTGATTTGAGTCTCTTCTCTGATTGGTTGAGGCCAGTCAGTAGTTAACACATAGTCGTCGAGTAGGAAAGGCTGTTCAAAATTTAGGCTGCCTCCGAAAGTTATATAAAAGCAATATGATAATGCAGCCAATGTCCGGAAAGTTTATTAATATATAGAGCAGCATCGACTAGTAAATAACAACAACTTTTGGGAGCTGTTCCTCTATATATTTTATAAAAGAATCTGTGAATCGAATGCTGCAGTTTGGGGTCTTACATCCTCCATATTGGCCTTAACCAGGAGTGGACGAGACATAGCATCTTTATGGCAGTTTGTTTGTGTGAAGTGGTGTTCATCAGTGTGTAAGATGATTTGTTGTGGTAAATGTGGTGTTCAGTGGTTTTTCTTAGTTTTCTGAAATAAATAAAAATATAATTACAGCGTGGTTGATACCCCATTTTCTGTGTGTATGCAAATAATTTAATGTTTTCTTCATATGAAATTGGTGTGGTTTTTCTGTGAAGATATGTGCACCGTAAGAATGTCAGCTTAAGTTGATAGGCATCGGGTGTCGGTTATCTAAATTCAGGTGTGTATGTTTAATGTCTTGAAATTCCTCTTTGTCTCCCAGAAACCCACGGCTGTTTCACCTACGTTCAGATAACTAAATTTCAGCACATTAAAATTTTGGTTAAAATACGTTGAATATTTTATCTTGTACTATAGTTGTTGCTACATTTCAGAATGCACGTTATTTTCCCATTCATCATTTTTGTTTGCTCTTCCGAAAACTGGTATATGTAAAATTTGCACCAAATTTCTACAACATATCCGTTTTTATTAACCGTGAGATTGAGCGTTTTCTCTATGTTTTATTTTGGTATTTTGCAAAGTTTAAAGCTTCTGCGTTACATATGCAAATCGTAAGTCAGTTCGCTCATGGAAACTCGTATTGTAAGTTAATATCTAATCCAATCCTAGTAGACCATGTTTGTACGCTGAATGAAGTTTAAAAAAATTACATACGAAATGTTTTAGCAACGTTTTGAAAATATCAAACTAAATTGTTGCCCAGTAGCTACAATATAAATAAAAAAATTTTCGTTGAAAGAAATTTTATTCTTCAGTAATTGTGGAAATTTTTATTTAACTGGGCTGAACTATAGAATGTCTACCACATTTTGGAATATAAAAGTAACTTATTTCTTTTTGAAAAATAAGTATGTGAAATCTCTATTCTTGGACAGAGCTTTTTTGCATATAATTAATTTACTCTTTTGTTATGTGAAATTGACAGCATCTTGAATGCTCATTTTAATGTTCAAGAGATTCTCTTCGGAAACTATTTTCAAGAAAATTCAGCAATCAGTCTTTTGCCTTGTGATTGTCATTTTTAAGTTAAAATAAATTACATTTTTACCAGATATTTCGTGTGTCAAGGGTTTCATTATGATGTAGGTAGATTACCATCACTGTTGTGTTACTGGAAAGGCTCTTAACCTTTCAACATTTCAGTCCACGAAGTGTTAATTTATTTATATGTGAGAAAGTAATTGCAAATGAAGTTAAAATTTCATATTTCATCCAATGCTTTAGCTATTTTTAGAGAGTTGGTAAATTAGTTCTGTGAATCCAAATTTTCGTGTTAAACATTAACTAGTGCGCGGCTGTGTTGAGCCTTGTACTTTAGGGGCCTAGTTGCGTTAGGTCACTAAAATAGCTTTTGTGTTCTGCTTTCCTTCGGGATGTTCTCGCTTGCATCCCCCTTTTTTTTAGGATGCTTTTCTTCGTTTTTATAGCTTTCTGTTTTTGCCAACTTTCTGCGTTTGGGTACTTCTTTCGGGCTTCTTACATGCATTCTTTGTGTACTAGACTGTATGTTCTGTCTTTGATGTGGCTGAAGGAGGTTGTTGATAGGTAGGTACGATAATGGGTTTTCTTTTGTCCTGTGGCGTAATGTCGGCTTGTCTCCAGGGTAGGTTTGATCACGTTGAGTTTGGGTAAGCCCCTTTTTGCAACAGGGTGCCGCGGGCCCCTGGTTTGCTGATGAGTCTACCTACTTTCGTTGGAGCAGCCTGTGGGACATTACAACGTCTCTGAGAATATGTGGAGTCCAATAGTCTATTCGCGCTTAAGATGCACTGCTCCACAACAAACCTCTGTTACATGCCATTCAGTAGACATAGTTTAAACACCTGACAAAATCCATACCGAGGCGAACCGCACAGTCATCAAGGCAACAGGAGGACCTGGGTGGGCGTGTCAATTTTTTTGGCACTTCAATGTATAGTTTTTGTGAGAAATTTAAATATTTACTTTCACGATGTGCAATATTTCTTTTAATCAAAACTATTTCAGATTCTTGATATGCACTTTAGTTTGTAAAGAAATCTAATTTCAAAAGAAAGATTTCGACAACATTGTAGAGTTTTGCTGCTTAGTAATGCATTGGAGTAAAATATGAACTTTTAGAACTTAGGAATAAATCAAGAGTAGGAGAATACAATGAAGTTGAGATAGCGATGGCTACTTTTGCATTTTCAATAACTTGTATTCAATCAACCTGAACTTCAGAAATATATCAATACCTAGCTATCGAGATTTAATCGTAGTCAGTAATGCCTGTGAATATTTTTATTGAATAAATACGTTTAGGGCTTCCGCCATTTTCACTTTCGATATGGCACCATTCTAGAGTCTTAAAATCAACTTTTTTCTATCCTGAATCGAATTCAGCGCTATATGGAACCATGAAATAACAAAATAGGCGTTTTGGGTTGCAGCTATCTTGGATTTCAGAATACAAGCCATCATCTTATATTTCATATGAAAAATGTTTTCGAATTTAGAATCGTATTCATAACGTTTGGAGTAAAGGGATCTTAACTTGAAGGAAAATGGGATGCTATTTCATCATACATCCCTTTTAGTTTGCCTGATATTGAATTTTGGACTTTTCCCATCAAAATCAAACTGAATTTCCTTCGGAAAATACAAATGAAGAGTGAGGGGGACAAACAAGGTATGTTCATTTTTGGAGCTTTCTCGGGATCTGTGCTTTTCTGTTGGTGAAACGTCCTACTATTGAACGCAATATTCCTTTCGTGCTGAAACGTAGAACTGTCCATGGAAAAAGCATAAGAAAATTGGCGAAACCATTGTGTATTACTAGGTTTTCAACATTAAAATAGGGTTTTCTCAGAAAAGCGTTTTTGTGACATTCCTTGTTTTCCCCTTAAGATGAAATTTATGACCATTGGACTTCTATTGAATTTTTATTGTAAAATTATCTCAGATATCCATACTCTCAATCTCAGTACAAGTTGAGTGGAGATTCGCACCCACTGAGAATACTATGTAATTCCTTGGCTAATTCTAAACAAGATTACTCTCTGCAAAATGTTCTTAGAATACTCACACTCAAACATCCAGATGCCAAAACTTCAGACTGTAACCAAACTTTGTATATCGATTAGGAAGATATCTAACAAAAATCGTACAATATATTTTGTAGAACCTGTCGTTCAGTAGGAAAGGAGAAAATGATAGTTAATGAGCGAAATCTGACCTACAGAAAGTAGAAGCATTACTGTAAATAGTCGTTCAAGTAGCACTGATGGAGCAAGAGATGCAGAGTTACACGAAGAGCAAGGTAGTAAAAATGGCGGAAGTCATCATCAGATTAACACAGGGATTGGGGATAAGAAAAAAATAATTTTATTTGTAAAGACGTTTCTACCAAATAGAAAGTTTACGTGTGGAATAGAATGTTAATAATTTACTCTTTTTAAACTCTACATATTTCTTTTATTGTGAATTTTGTTCTTGATCACCAGATATATAAAAAATCCTTTAGAAAAGTAAATTACCTGCATAGGATAGACACTTCATACGATAGAACCTTCATACGATCGAAACCAGTGTTGCAAACTTAAGTACGAGAAATGTTCTTACTTATTAGGAAAATTATCGATTTTATAGAAGAACTTTCGTATGTTGCTGCAATCTATTATGAACAAAGAAATTACATTATTATTACTGTTATTATTATTATTATTGGGGAAGTAGTAGTAGAGCTCGGACATGTAGGTACTAAAGTACCAATGAGATGTGGGTTCGATTCGAATCGCCAACCATCCTGTTTTCTCTATTTTCCTCAGCCCTACCAGAAGTGCCGTGATGGTACCTTGTAAACAGGACGAATGAACCTTGCCAAGTCCTTACCTTTGCCAAGTTGTCTATAGTTATTTTAAAAAATACACATATAAGCTGTTTAAAAATTGGAACAGCTTCTGTAAGACGAATGTTTCCCCAAGTTTCCAAATAAATTTTGAAAATGTCCCCTACATTAGCTGTTATAAATGTCACATGTACTTTAGTATATGGGGTCTAATATCAATCTCTCTTTAAATTCGATAAGAATTTCTTGTTTCTTAATTTAAAAAAAAATATGTTGGCTGCCAGAAGCGCACTTCAAATCAAATCTACAGGAAATTCATTTTGGTTCTTATCTACGTGTTTTTCTCTGGGAGACAGATGTTCTTAGCAGTATTATTCATATGTACGTTTACTGCTTACATACTGCTGAATGTGACTTTTTTAAAACTATTCAACCTGTAGAGAAGGGGAAAACTGATTCACTCAGTTACAAGAGAGCCGTTTCATAATGCAACTGAAACAAACACGAAACGAGATTACTTCCGGTTAGTGATGAGCACAAGAGTCTTGGTCTTGCATTCAAGACCAAGACCAGGGATACCGATGCAAGACCAAGGGATGCAAGATCTAGACCAAAACCATACCTGCAAGACCAAGACCAGCCTGCAAGAGTCTTGAAAACGTACTATTTGAATATTTTTAAAACTTGGAAAGGAAGAGAAAATCATTATATCCTTCACTTGGATTTCTTTGGCTTCTGTAAAAATAAAGCTGGAGTGAAGGTGTTCCCAGTTGTAGTCCAGGAGCATATGTCAATATTTCCTAGTCCGTGGGATTTTGAGTGAAGGGATGTTGCGGGTAGGTGGAATATCTTCATTAGAAGGTACATAATCATGTGGTACCAGGTGGTAAGCCGAAAACCGTGGCAGGGAACCGGAAGGGGGGAAACAAAATGGCCGCCGGTGAAATTCGTCTATCTGCCTTTAAAGTGCTATAATTACTACTAATTTTAAATTAAAACCTTCGTGGTTGTGCGAATATTTTAATAACAAATTAGAAATTACATTTTAAGACAATTTGTTGCCGTAGCGACGACATATTTTAAATATGGCGTCCTTAAATCTCAAAATTAATTAATCTCGATCCCTTTTCTATATCCAAAGGGAAATAACTTTTACATTGCTACATGTAGGCGAAAGTACCCTGAAACAAACGTTCTTGGACAATTCAAAACCTTTAAAATGAGAATGGTAGGTGTAGTACTTTATGGTTTTTAATACAGGGGCAGAAAGATTGGTGCAAGACGCTGTGAAAGGTGGAAATTCAATATCACAAGCTTAACCTTATTGATTTTTTTATAATAACTCAGAGCGTCCGTTTTAGGATTGGGCGTGTAAAAGATAAATCAGAATTGGGCTATCATCATTGTCATCTTTGTTTCATTTGTTTTTAAACTATGCGTTTCTTGAGGGGACAGGAAGAGAGGTGTAACGAAAGCACAACACAAACATAAACTGCACAAAAAATACAACACAAATAAGTAACCTTGGCTTTACATATACCTAATCTATCCTATATGATGCTCTGTGATACAATTAGTTTATAAATATATCATCGAGTTACACATTTTTGGATTTAAAAGAGTTACCACATAAAGAAAAAAAATATTTTCTTGTGATATTTTTTATTTAACTAATCTGTCAATATCATTGTTTATATTCCTCGGTGTTTGATTTATTCAATTTATTTCATTTATTTACTTTTATTTCTTTATGAACCTGTTGTCTATCCGACCCAGTCGGTCACTATAAAAAAAACACTCAGTTCGTTAGTGGGTCTTTACTACTTGGTTTCTCACCTGAGCATCCCTTACATTCTCTTTCTAAGGTTCTCCCCTACGATGTCACACCTATGGTTTCTCACCGGAGCATTCCTTACATTCTATCGCTAAGGTTTCTCCCCTACGATGTCACACCTATAATTTATCACCTGAGCATTCCTTACGTTCTATTTCTAAGGTTTCTCTCCTACGATGTCACACCTATTGTTTCTCACCTGAGCATTCCTTACATTTTATTTTTAAGGTTTCTCCCCTACGATGTCACACCTATGTTCTGTTTTGTTTACCATTTGATTCAGTGATTCAGCCACCAGTATCTTATAGCATGGAGTTTTAACAATGTTTATTATAAGCGTAAATTGTCACATGTACTGGCACGGGTATTCATATTTTCTCAGCTTGTTATTGTTTTGAGTTCCGGCGATTCGTTGTTGTTTTCCACATTGTTCCTGGAGAATTATTTGAAAATCAGATTCATTTGGTTTCGAAAATAATGTTCCTTTATGATAACAACAATTGGTTCCATTATTTGGGGGAACAAAGGCCATATGAAGACTAGTCATCGAGAGTCTCATCACTATCATCTTCTGAATGTTCCCATCGTAAGTCATAGTTTACACACTGATCTTAGTCTCCGCCACAAAGACACAGTTCCGTACATCGCAGGGACTAAGATCGATATTTTCATGCCAAACAACATTTACTTATTGTGTGACCGCAGCGAATCAGCCGCAATACAGTCTCTGGAGCGCAAGGTAATGTGCATATCACAGGAACATTCTTCTTTCCATCCTAGTTTCTTCTTCCCATCCACAGCCTATTGGCTTGGCTGATTTGGATGTGATTTTCCGGCACTTTTCCATACCAGTACTTGGAAGTTCACTCTTTTAATGAAAGGTGTATGGGTCACTCTGGTTGGAGGAAGATCTGAACCATTAATGTCCTTTTTCGTGAATAGCCACCATCGTAGTTTCCCAATATCTTGAATGTTAGTGCTCGACACATAAACATTGCAAATGAACTTCTCAATGATCCTCTCGTCATCGTCATTGAACCGACTAGAACCGAGACTGCCAAGAGATTCAAGCATCGCAACTCCAGCGTTGTAAAATGCTTTCCAAAATATCTTCTTTGACTTCCTTGAAAATGCCCCAGTAATATCACACCCTGAGATAGCATGGAACCCAAGTAAGGCTTCTATTCTAAGAGATCCAAGAGAGGTACGGATAGTATGA
>JAGDQP010004757.1:6253-79579 GCA_022664845.1 Lepisma saccharinum
TCGGTAATTTTCGCGAAGTGGGTGTGGCTGGTGCCCTAGTTCACGTCACTGGTTAACGTCAAGTACCCTTAATACGTACGTACATAAGAACAAGAACAGTAATAAAGATATAACGAGAAAATATACAGTCACGAAAATCTGTCTGACATTTGTGAAGTTGTTAACGCAGTTAAGGGTACGCAATTAACGCAATTGAAGTGTTTTTATTAAATAGGAAACTAACGAAATGGTAAAAGGGTTGAAATTTTGAAAACGTAGCGCACAATCTACTGTTAATCGTAAAACCTACGGATGAGATTTTTCAGTGTTATTTAGTAGATTAATAGTTCAAAATTATGAAATCTTGAAATTATGAAAAGAAAAATATATATATCTTCTGAACTTTAAAATCATAACAGTGATAAAATAAACATATTAAAAACAAGTAGAAAGAATTATATGTAACTATTATTCAAATAGCACCAATAACGTGAGGTAAAAATGATCTGTCTATGGTCTCTCCAGTCCTTAGGAATGTAGATTAACTGTCATACATGAATTCAACTGATATAATGGAGGAAAATATTCCAAATGTTTGCCTTTCTCGTGCCAGTCTAAAAAAAATCAAGCATATTCTCCGTATTTACCCTTAAATTAATTAATTTTAAATATTAAATTCTTGTTCAGAACATTGGCTGACGTAAGCTACATTGCTCATATTCCATGTGTCAAGAAGAGACCTATGACGAAAAGTAGACCACACGTCACTGTCAGCGTAACAATTCTTATTCTCCTGCTCCTCTTAATTAATAGGAGGAATAGGCACCGAATTTACTCCTCTGAAATATTTTTTGCAGGTGAAAAAATATATTTACATTTCACGAATCAAATTACCATCTCAACTCAATTTGCCCAAATTAGATTGTTTTCCTTTTTCGTATCAGATTACCCATTCAATTGTCAGTGATACGATGTGTGAGGTGAGATTGCAAAACTGTGAACGAGTGTCAACAGACATATTTTAAATAAGAGCACTTTTCTGATGCAAAGGTTACAAATCGGCGTTGGTTTATAAAAATATCTTCCATCATAAAGCTCCTTTGTGCGTGTGAATCCTCTCGTGTCTGGTGAAAAGCAACAAAATTGAGACAAATCGTGAGTGAGCTTTGGCAAACGCAAATTCATTTAGCGAGATGTCAGCTAAGAAGCTCAGTAACAGGTTAAATATTGCCAAGATTGAGAGAATTCGATTTTCTGGTTGAGTTTAATCCTTTGTAAAATACGCCAAATCCTAGCTTATCCATGAAATTCCGCAGAACTCTTTTTTTGCTCTATTCAAAGGCTACGAGAGCGTGATAGCAGGAGCTTGAGTTTCGATCACTTCCCCCTCACACAGCTTGAATAGCATGCGACAGCTTTTATACTCAATGATTCTCGTTTATTATATTTTATTTAGAAGATTGCAAGTAGGTTTGAAAGGATAATGCCGTTTATTTTAATTAAGAGTTAAAAAGGCAATGATTTGAAAGTCTTTATGGAGAAAAATGTTCAATAGTATGGGATCATCAAACACACTGTATGCGTGCATACCTTTAATAAAATAAAGATTAAACAAACATACACTTCATTCACATTAATTACTTTGTTACAATTCTTGTATCTTCATGTACGTATATTGAAACAAGTTACTGACAAGTAAGAGACAACTACATGAAAGAAAATTGTCTTCTGAACTTTGAAGAGAAGAACTTCAGAAACCGCTGGTATTTATAAATCCATAAGACTACGCATAGTACGTCATTTCTTATTCCTTTGCTATAAGGAAGGGGAAGCCAGAGCATAGATTCTAGATACCATCTCAACACCATAACTTCAAATTATCTAGGTACCATAACTTCAGACTAGAAGCTCTTGTGTGCACCCGGTTGAACCATGGGTAGCACGATAGTTTTCTGTGCGCACATTCCCGCGTTGAATCCGGGAAGAATCCATTGAAAGAAGTTAGGTGCGCACTTTAATAAAAAAATTGCAGGTCCCATCCTTACAATGGGCCGGATGAATAAAACAGAAGTAAATGCTTTGAAGCACGAGCATGAAGGAAAAGCATTTGCAGAGAAGCAAAAGGTAGAAAGAAAACATTTGCTTCAATTAGTATGAATAATCCCTACCTTCAAGTTCATGCTTTAGCTTCGACTAGCAGATGAAAATACTCCATTTCCTGTTGTTCCCTTAACTCGAGCTGAACCGTGTACTTATTTTCTGTTGCATCACGGATCCTGAGCCAAAGCTCAATCGCATATCCTTTATCGGTTATAAGTACACAATTACGAAAATGACATATTTTGTACCGAACGGCGCTATTCTTCCATATTCTGTTATCCTCAACAGAGTCAGGCCAAGCATCAACACTTGTAAACATTTCACTTGAGCTACGTCTTGCTTGTACATTTATGCTTGAAAATCCTTTTCGATATATTCATCATCGCGGAATACAAGTTCTGCATTTCTACATCCAATACACCAATGCAGCAAGAAAAACATGCGCCATTCAGCTTTTGCTTGGACAGATTATAGAAATTTCACCCATTGGTTCGCTCTTCTTCGGATTGCTCCGAAAGATACTTCACTAGTTTACTCATCGTGGTCTGATGAATTCCACACTCTTCAAGTGTTCCTCTGTGATAGCCTGGTTCTGCAATTTTCCGGTGAAAATTTTTCCTTTTTTTCCCCCAGATGTTTGAATTGAATTTTTGAATTTATTTTAAGGCCTTAGGCATTTGAAGCTCAGGTCTCAATAGAGTGTGGGAGAAGTTTGTGGAAGGTAGACGGCCAGGACCTACTTTGTAGGTACAATCTTGGCATTTGCCTGGTGTTGCTGAGGAAAAACGTTTCCAGTGGAGATGAGAGAGTATCGTGGACCAGGCTGCAGCAATAGCTTCCGCGTTCGCTGAAGACATGACTTCACACTATAGACTGAAGGAATTTCATACTACAACATATTAACTGGGAATTCTCTCAGCTATTGACTTCTTGATATGTATTTTTTTTACTAACACGTTAGTAACATTTTATTAATAATTCTTTTCTGTATTTGCTCATAACATGTTACCAACATTTTTCCAGCAACATCCTATTAACAACTTTTTGTCAATATTTTCGTAAACACCGCTGCAAAATGTTAATAACATTTGTTATTAATATTTTGCTATTACCACGTTTATGCTAATTTTTTGTGTAAATCCACCTTAACTGCACGATTTGAGTCTTCTTCCACAGACGTGAAACTACTAAAGATCATGCTTCACATTTCTCAAGCTTTTGCTTCTTTTCGTAAGTATTACGCCGAACAGATGCAAATGCTTCACTTCCGGTTGAGCACGAGCTTTTGCTTCACTTTTTATTCATTCACTTTGAAGCGTTTACTTCAAAATTGGCCAGCAAAAGCATTTGCTTCTTTTTATTCATCAGGACCAATAAGTAAATGGTTCTAAAATGCCAGGAGTTCTCAGGTTTGTATAGGACTTTAATTGCAATTCGGAAATTAAAATTGTTTCGTGCATGGATGCACATTTAAAAACAATCCTTTTTATTTAAATTCAAATTATTCGTTGTAAATAGCTGTGCTTAAACCACCAAGTGTCATTAGCTCTCAGCTAGGAGAGAGTTAACGTAGCATTCGCAAAGTCCTGGGGGCCTCGGGGCGGCCGAGAGGTTAGCCCGTTTGCTTTCTGTGCTTGTGGTCACGGTTTGATTCCCTCCGAGCTACTTTGAACGGATTGGATCGGAGCCGACTTTACCAAAACATTATGTCCCGTCCTTAGAACCTCACAAGCTCATTTAGGACATTAATAACAATTCCAATGAATGAATCGGAAAGTTGGGATGGATCTCAACGACCAGCCATCCTGATAGGTTATCCTGTCAGATCGTGCTGGTGTTGGGATGGTATCTTCAAACTGGATCCTCGCTAACTTTCTTACCTTATTCCCTCTTCTATCTTATCCTGGACTATGTGAAAGGCCATAAATATTTAATTCAAATCCAAATTCCCCGCTTAAGCAAAAAATAAAAAAATAACACCCTGCTAAGGAGGTTAGGATATGAATAGCATAACTATGTAATTTGATGAAGGATTAAAGGATTTTCGAGATTTTTACCTGGTTTTCACTTCGCGACCATAGCTGATCTATTTCTCTTAATCCGAATACAATATAGAATTGGAGTCTTTCGAGTATGACATAGATGATTATACGTTGTTCATTATAGTAAAACCACAAAAGTGCTACAAGATGCGGTCAGCATAACATGTAATCAAAAGTAAAAGTAAAAAAGTAAAAAAAAATATCATTCCGCACTCCGGTAAAAGCTTATTATCTTAACTGTAGAGCATTTGCAACATTATCCTCTTTTCATAGAATATGCCGCGTGGAGTCGATTTAGCCGCACGAAGGAAAAGCTAGTGCTCAGAAATGAACTGAAATTCTTATACAAAATAAAAAAGACCCTATATTTAACAAAAACGTAGCAAAATCTACTATTTCACTTGGATATAATATTGGCATATTAAAAACCATATGAAGTAGATAATAAAAAAAATAAACAATAACATTTTTTTGGCTAAGTTTTCGTATATTAAGGTATGTATTTATTAGCAATGCTTTTATTTACAGCATCTTGTGTGACTAAACTCAATTAGAAGCATCATTCAATGGTGACTGAAAATTTTATTTCTAAATCTGAAATTGAATGAACTATAAACATAAACTATGTTAGTTTTTCAAAGTATTCCTTCCCCGTGAGCTATCATGCACAGCTGCTAATGTTGTGCCGGTTTCCCTGATTCCCGTAGCAAAGAACAAGGTGGGTTCCTGTCATAACAATTGCAGAATATCTTTCTGTACATCTTGCAGAAACTTCCCCCAAGCACTCCCCAAGATACAACATATGAAAGAAAATTTTGAACTGAACGGAACAAGCTTTAAATCGTGAAAATCGGTTCAGTAGAAACCAAGATACATAATTTGTTTGCGCTTTTTCTCGTAACAAGCGACTTCTAAGAGACTGTGTACCAATATGATCTAGTACCTTTTTCAGGGTGGACTTATTACTTTGATGTTTAAGGTACTTCAGCGACCTGGTAACGGTGAAATCTTTATCAGCTGTTTGCTATCTTCCTGTGTGCCTACTCGCAAGTGAAAACAAGAGCATTAGGGCGGGGCCATTCTCGCGCAGACGCACTACTCCTTAAAGAGTAAATAAGACTTACAAGCACCTGATTTCCGGTTGCCAGTACCCGTGAGAAAATTCTGGTGTGGTTTTGTTTGTATTTTTTCTTTACGAAAAATATTTTTCTCTGTTATATATGTATTATACACGCATTAGGAAATTTAATAAAATTAGTGATCAAGGACACGTGGAGGATAGGTAAGTCAGGAACGGTGTTTTTTTTATTACACACTGAATGGTGTCTTCCTGCTAAATCATAGCAATGCTATCTTTCTCTCCCTAGACGCAAGTTTGTTTTCTGCATTGTCAGAATGTTTACTTTGTTAATAGCGATAGATTGTCGTATAAGATGTTATCATGATGTTGTATAATTACGGATGGTACAAACATGAAGACCTGTTCTTCGCGATGTGATACCTGTGAATGTTCTACTATCTGTGTTAGGCATTTGATGCTAAGAATTACGTTTCCCACATACTAAAGTTGTGTTGGTTGTCTTATACATGATACTATGCAATAAACATGCTTTGGTTTCCGGATCTTGATTATATTCTATTATTTGCAGAATGTTTGTATTTACAGTATTTAAGGTTACGACTATACTTTAGCTACTTTATTACATAGAATCTGATATTGTGTTTGAGGTTCATTTGTGATATAGGTTATTTTAACCTTGGCCATAACTACTAATAAGATAAACAATACAGCAGAAATGGCGCAGTCGCAAATAGCGTCAGGTGCCAATGCACAAACAGACTGTATTACATCACTTCGATCTTGACAGTATGGATATAGAAGTTTATCTCGAACCACGGTTGAGGAAGCAAGTCTTCCCTTAATGCACTATGTTTCGCTCGTTTGCCACTTGGAGCGCTGCGAACAGCGGGCCTAAGCGGTTGACCGTGGAGGGTTTTAGTAAAGTGACTATTTCTTTCATGCTTCTTTCGAGGACATATAAAATTTAGAGCTGTGATAAATGATAAGTAAAGTGAGTACGAAGACGGAAAACATAACAGCTGTATAAAACTTTCGTACTCTAACTAACAAAGTTGGTACGAGCACCAGTGATTACGCAAGACCCCCCTGTGGGGGGAGTAACCCCCAAATTCTCGACAACAATCCCCAACTTAAAAAAATACTTTGAAAAATCGATAGAAACCGTGCAAAACCGTGTCCTGCTGAAAATGCGTTTTTTTTGCAGCGTGTGCATAGCTTATTCTGCAGATCGAACAAACACGTTTGGTAAAGGTTCTGTACGTGACAAACGTAACACTAAGCACGCTTATCAGCGAATAAGAGAACACGAGTCTTCTAGAATGCATCAGGCCAGTGTGGATGCTTACATATCTAACAAAAGAGGACATAGTGTTAATAAACTACTTCTACATGGACAGCTGAAACAATGGCAGTATCAGGTTGAGAAGAACAGACAGGTAATGCATCGAGAGTCGAAGTGGTGAAACCCATTGGTAAAAGAGGGCTCAGTTACAGAGGAAAAGGAAATGAAACAGTCTATTATAGCCTGGCAGAAACAGCTACAGATCATGGAAACTTTTTGGATATTATTATTTTGTTGAGCAAATTTGATCTTCCGCTTAAAAGTCATTTAGATAATGTCATCGAGAAGAGGCCATGCACGAGGAAGTAAGCAGGGTGGTGGGCACACAACTTTCCTTTCAAGAACCACGGTGAATTATGTTTTGGATGCTATTAGCACACTCATCAGAGAAGATATTTCGAAAGAACTCTCTCAAGCTGGAATGTTTTCTGTTTTATTAGACACTACCCAAGCTATAACAGTTTCAGACCAGTGTTCTGTTCTTTTATGGATGTTGTTAAAACTGTTGTTAAGGAAAGAATTGTTATCATTTTAAAATGCACATCTACCACAGGAAAGAATCTTTGTGATTTACTGCTGGAAATTCTGTAGAAGTTGAACCTTGATATTAACAATTGTATTGGAAATCCAACCGACAGCGCAAGTAATATGCAAGAACAATATTCGGGTTTTGCAAAACACCTAAGTACACGTGCTACGCTCATATACTAAATCTTGTCATATGTGATGCGACAAAATGTTACATTGATTCTGTGTCATTGTTTGTTCTGCTGAATGACTGTGCGGCATTTATACGTGAGTCTTATCTGCGAATGGACATTTGGAAGATCAAGTGTCAACAAAGGCGTCTTACAGTTATTGCGGAAAAAAGATGGTGGGCCAAACACTGTTTTGCAAAGCAGAAAAATATGCAGAAAGAAGGCCTTCTCAAGTTCAAAACAATTCTGAAAGCACAAGTATTCTTGAGAATATTTCAAGGGACGACTCCTCTGTTAAACTATCTCCAAACATAGGGTGCTGATGTATTGCAGTCATATCAAATGATGCAGACTACTCTGTCCCAACTAAAAGAGCAGAGAGCTGATCTTCAATCAGTTAAAAATGCAACGTTAAGATTTGCAGAATGGGACAATAACAGATTTGATGAATTAGAACGTGATTTCTTTGTTTCTACTGACCTGCCGACAACTCGCCTTCGGAGGTGCAAAAGGATGTTTCCCTATGAATGTGCAGATGAAGCTGCTTCTGATCCAATGAGCAGGTACCGTATGGAAGCATTCAACACAATATTGGATACTATAATTTCGAGTATTTCTTCAAGATTCAAGAAGCAAGATTTGTCGTGTTTGGACCCAAAAAACTTCAACCAAGTAACAGAACTTCCAGACACGGCTTTTAATAAACTTACGTACCTTCTGAAAAAATTCAGTGAAGACGTTTCCAAAGATTCTCTAAAAGAAGAACTCTTGGATTTTTCAAGGAAGTGGGAATCCTTGAAAGTCAGTCTTGCTGATGAGCACAACCAAGAAGAAACGACTGATTATGCAGATTGCGCAAGTGATTCAGAATTAGAAGAAAATACATTTCTTCACAAGGAAGGCGAGTGCAAAACGTGTTGCAAAAATTGTCCAATGTACTGCTTTTTAGTTTTGCAGAATTATAATTTGTACAGTAATGCTTAACCAGGTTTGCTACTAGCATACCAAGTTCTGTTGACTTTACCTATAACTCAGGTAACATGTGAAAGAAGTTTTTTAAAAGTGAAATACATTAAAAATAGGTTCCATGTCTCAGGAACATTTGGAAACATTTATGTTGATGTGTATTGAAAAAGACTTGTTAGAGAATGTTTCGAATAAAAAGGTATAGACGCTGTAGCATCAAGAAGTAGCACACTAAGGCATCTGCTAATTTTGTGATAAAGCATACGTATTCCTTGAACTTTGTGTAATACATTGAACAATTCAGAATGATATGCCGATAAAAGAATAAAAAGTTTTAATTGTTAATTATTAATACTATTGAGAATTGACTTACTATAGAAAGAAAACTGTGCAACTTGATTTGTGACATTGAGATACTGGTGGTTCTTGTTGGAAAAAGCGCCCGCGCCCCCCTAATGATGCCTATCCGCCCCTGCTTCCACCCTTCCAGATGCTCCATAAGGGATTTAGGCGAGTGATAATCACTAAGTCTGAACTGTACGAAGCGTGAAACAACACATCCCAGTGAAATTGGCAAGCGTAGTGACAGTTAAAATATGAGCTGAGTGCACCAGGCATTGTCATGAACATGTCATGTCAGACAGAACATTTCCTGACATCATTCCAGGTCTGTTCTTCCAAATAGAATTGCGTACGATATCGTGGAGCAATGTGGAATAATAGTTGGTATTACACTGTTCGACAAAATTAAACTTCAAACAATTTTTTGTCATGAAACAAGGTGTTCCTTATAATTTTCGAGCTGCTGAAAACGAATCTGAACTTAATTTTGGTCCTGCACCCTCAGATTTTGAAATATTGTCAGTTATATTAGATTTTGGTTAAAATTTTAAGGAAATCACAGAACTGCAGGTTTGAAGCTCCTGTGCTCCTTTCCTAACTACCCCAGAATAACAAATGATACCTCGTTGGAAAGCATATGGAACACAAATTCCAACAGTAAACATTTAGGACCCATCGCGCTCAATTTGTAGAAGAAGAAGAAACAAATATTGAAAAAGCTAGAAAAAAAACGGATTTTTTGAAGAAATTTAGAAATTTTTGCAACACTGACAGTCACGCTACGCAAAAATAAGCTCAGCAACCTATACCCTATACATGCAGGTGTAGTATATTAAAAAATCAGAGAGATAGCTCAAACACAAGGGGAGTAAAAGAGAGTATAAGTACTGTAATTTTAAAGAACGGGAAAATTTAATATTTGGAGAAATTGAGAAAAGTGTGCAACACTTGCACTTGCGATACTCACACATAAGATCAGTAACAAACACCTCATACATTCATATTAAAGGATTCATACAGACTGCTTGAATAAACAAAGAAATATATGTACAATACGAATATTCATATTGCAATATAGAAGTATATATGTGACCAAAGAACAATACATCATGATTCACCTAGTTCATTATTTTCCGTCTGACCTTCCTCCTGTGGGTGTCTTCGGTGTCCCTAAGCAATCCCCAACAATAGTCCGCAAGCATATTCGGTTTCCACCCACTTTGGTAACGTCTCTCCATTGATGCTATTGTTTGGTGAAACTTTTCGCCATGCTCATCACTTACGTCGCCGAGATTCGGTGGAAAGAAGTCTAGATGACTGTGTAGATAGTGCATTTTCAGCGACATGTTGCATCCATGCTTTTCGTAACTATTCAACAAATTGTCCAAGAGTGTTTTGTAGTTCTCAGCCTTTGTCTTGCCTAAGAAACCTGAACACAGACTCTTGAATGATACCCAACACTGCAGTTCAAGAGGGCTAAGCGCTGCATCAAAGTCAAGGTCCCGCATTAGATCTCTTATCTGGGGGCCGACGAACACACCAGCCGTCACTTTGTTGACGCTGAGATTTGGAAATTTACGTGCCAAATACTGAAATCCAGCTCCGCGCTTGTCCATTGCAGCCACAAAAGATTTCATAAGGCCAAGTTTTATATGGAGTGGAGGGAGATATATATCTTCAGATGGAACTAGAGGGGGTTTGCAACATTCTTAACACCTACTTGCATTGTACTGCGTCGTGGCCATTCTTTCCTCTGATAGTGAATATCTCGTGCTCGAGAGTCCCATTCGCATAAGAAACAGCAATGTTTCGTATATCCACTCTGTTGTCCTGTAAGTTTGCCTATAACTTTGAAATCGGCAACAATGTGCCACTTATGAACGTTGTACTGAACTTTGTCTAATATAAGGTTCATGATATCATATGTTTCTTTCATCTGTGTGGCATAAGCAATTGGTACAGTTGGGAGGATATTGTCATTGTGTATTAAAACAGCCTTAAGACTGCTCTTTGAGGAGTCGATAAAAAGTCTCCACTCCTGTGCCACATGTGTCGTACCAAGAGCAGCAAACAAACCATTGACATCAGAACAAAAACAAAGTGTATCTTCCTGTTGAAAAAAAAAACACTGAATGGTTCATGTCGTTTCCTGTATGAACAAACGGTGGAACTTACGTCAAGTAAATTCCATTGTTTAAGTCTGGATCCAAGAATTTCAGCCTGCGACTTGGTTAGTTTCAAATCTCGCACAAGGTCATTTAAATCACTTTGTGTTACAAAATGTGGCTTGTTTCTCTCTTCAAATTCAAAATCTGATGCTGAGCTATCCAATTCTGAAGAAGCTACGTTTGTTTTGTCCTCTTCCAGAGACCATGTTGTTGGAGGTACAGGAACCGGAACGTTATCACTGTGTTTGACAGGTCTAATTGCAGACGCAATATTGTCAGGATAGTTAATTTTTTCCCTGTCCTTCCCTTTCATGCCTTGAATGTTTACAGCACAGAAGTAATAGTCACTTACGTGGTCGACTGGCTCGCGCCCTATCATCGGAACACCAAATGGCATTTCAGCTTGACGTTTGTTTTTCAACCACGACCGGAGACACTAAGCACAGTTATTACATATTGTACTAGGTACCCACTGCCTATCTTCATCAACTTTGCTGTCGAAGTATAGTTCGTAAGCCTTCTTCACCAAAGGTGTTAATTTTCCCCTCTTAGCCTTAACTATGTATTCTCCACAGACATAACAAAAAGTATCTGGGTGATTAACGCACTCGCGAGGCATTGTGACAGTCACAAAAACACTTACAAGACAGAAAGACATGCACAAACTCCCTGCGCCACGCTCAAACCTGCAGACAACTGAGCAACAGTAGAGGGGCGGCTGGGAGGGAGGAAAAATACAATGTTGCCAGACTTCAATCTCTGGCATGTTGCTTTTGCATTGTTTGCATTCTATATCAACATACAATGTTGCTTTTATCTCACAAATTGCATTGGGTGTAATTCAAGAAATTCTGACCATGTTTCTTTTCGCCATAAAAACGCTGAAATTTTACAAAACAATCGTTGACAATTTACATACATGGTAACTTAATTTAGCAAAATCTTCTGAACTTCTGTTCAGGTAATATCTGTGAGTATTTTACCTGAATGTATGAAGTGTTTGTTACTGAGCTTATGTGTGAGTATCGCAAATGCAAGTGTTGCAAACTTTTCTCAATTTCTCCAAATATTAAATTTTCCCGTTCTTTAAAATTACAGTACTTCTACTCTCTTTTACTCCCCTTGTGTTTGAGCTATCTCTCTGTTTTTTTAATATATTACACCTGTATGTATAGGGTATATGTTACTGAGCTTATGTTTGCGTAGCGTGACTGTCAGTGTTGCAAACTTTTCTAAATTTCCTCAAAAAAAACGTTTTTCCCCAGTTTTTTCAATATTTGTTTCTTCTTCTTCTACAAATTGAGCGCGATGGGTCCTAAATGTTTACCGTTGGAATTTGTGTTCCATATGCTTTCCAACGAGGTATCATTTGTTATTCTGGGGTAGTTAGGAAAGGAGCACAGAAGCTTCAAACCTGCAGTTCTGTGATTTCCTTAAAATTTTAACCAGAATCTACTATAACTGACATTATTTCAAAATCTGAGGGTGCAGGACCAAAATTAAGTTCAGATTCGTTTTCAGCAGCTCGAAAACTATAAAGAACACCTTGTTTCATATAAAAAAAAATTCACTGTCGACCAGTGTTATTTGCGACTCTTTTTTTTTTTTTTTTAACTTTCGTGGATCATTCGTTCCATGTCCCAGAAGACAGTTTCTAAAGCCTTTTGTCGTCCTTTCCCAAACTGTTCACGCCGTTCGTACACTCGTGCACGTCACAGTGTTTGTTCCTCTTACTGTGCTTTTAATCTTCGAAAAATTTAAACTAGCTTCAGCGTTTCCTTCACCAGACATTGGCTAATACACCATTGTTACATACCAAATGACACCGCTGTGCCAAGTTTCTTTACATTGCTTTCGATGCGCTATCTAGGCCATGGTACATCTGCCATCAGTTTCATCATACTCCACTTACTCCCTTGCTTTCTTACCCCAAAAAGAATCGGTCAACGTTGAACAAACCTTGTACTATACAATAGCATCTCTTGGTTGTAATGGATTCAGCCGCTTCCATGTGATGCTGAAATGTGACTTAAGTAGTGTCTTGCTTCCATTGTAACAACAATCAAATTCTTTTATTCCGTTCTCAAGGGATGCGCAAATTTGCGGTAGGTGATTGATCATCATTACACAGTAAAAAATGCCTGTGTTAATTCAACACTTTTCGGTGTCCGAGAGTGACTACAACTTTTTTATGTGAAATCAACACAACACACGGTGTTGATTAGGGATCAAGCGTTTGCCTGTCCCCCTGTTGATCGGTTGCTTTCATAGAAATGGAACATATTCTCAGTGAATGGGAATTCTTTTCCTTAATAGAAAAATTAAAAAGTGATTAAACAAAGACATAAGTCGACCGAGTAACTTTGTGTTTGGGGGTTCAGCAACATATTTTGTATTCCTATACTGTTTGAATCGAGTGTTTCTTTCTGTCTGGCAATTTAGACGCTGAACTTCTAACTCAGCAACCCATATTCAATTCTCACTGCAGCCGTAAACTTTTTTCTTGCTGCTAGTACCGAAATCAACACCGTGTGTTTTGTTGATTTAACACAAAAAAGTCATAGTCATGCTCGAACACCGAAAAGCGTTGAATTAACACAGGCACTTTTTACTTGCACGATAGGAAAGGGAATCAAATTAAATGATAATAGGCCAGAAAAGTTCGGGTTAGTGCCCACTTTCATCACGCCAAATTTGGTTGCAACCAGTTCCGCCGTTTACAAATGGTGCCAAGTGTTGAATGTCCTTAAATTAGAAAAGATGATTGGATTAACATTTTAATATGCTCTTTATCATCATGCTCGATTGGTTTGAAATGAGTTCAGCCGTTCTCACCTGGTGCACAAATATGAGTTTAATGGAGTGTCATTGCCTCGGAAACAGTAAAATATTACAATTTTAATGTGGGTTCTCTATCATAATATCCAATTGGTTCAGCCGTTTTCAAGCGATACGCTCACGTTGGTCGAGCATAATGTCAATATCGTAATGTTCCTTAGATTTCTATACGGTAGAGACAATTAATACAAGGGAGTGGATTTTAGCCCTCAACCATTTATTTATAAAAGATAGTAATGTTAACAAAATTACCTTCCCGTAGGAGATTAATTACAGTTACTATAGAAGGATGGCTTCTGCAGACTTCTTCTTCTTCTTCTGGGGTGATCGGTATAGGATCAGGTATGAAGGAGAGCACCGGTTGCGTAGCCAACCTGGGTGCCGGGAGTTGTACCAGTTACGTAGCCAGCTGAGTACGGATAGTAGTTTTGGTTAAGGTGAGAATATACACCAGTTATATAGCCAACTGAGTGTGCAGGAAGGTACCAGTTACGTAGACAACTGAGTTTCGGGTGTTTGTGCCAGTTACGTAGCCAACTGAGTTTCGGGTGTTTGTGCCAGTTACGTAGCCAACTGAGTACGGGCAGAAGTCGGGTTAAGGTGAGAATACACACCAGTTACATAGCCGACTGAGTGTGCAGGAAGGTACCAGTTACGTAGACAACTGAGTACCGAGGAGTGTTCCAGATGCGTAGCCAACCGAGAGCGGAGGAAGGAGAGGAGCGAGCGATACATTTGCCTTGTCCATTTTATAGATGATTTTGGGTGTATCTCTTCGTTCTTCTCAAAAAGGAGACGTTCTTCTCATTAGTCCTCCTTAAATCTATGGTTCTTCTCCTCTGGCGACTTTAGCTCCACCTGTTGTTTACTTCTAGAGTTGACTGTCGTCTGCTCCAGTAGACATGTTTGTCCTATAAACATGATTGCTTGTTTACGTAATATCCACGTGCTCAGAAGACACGCGGAATATTACAATATCACAAAATTTGATTTATTCTATACTTCTTATATTTTTAGGATGTAGGTAAATATTAGAGTCTACTGATACCAATCGTCGACGACATGTCGATGCTATAACGTTCATTAATAGTTTGAAATGAGCTCGTATCTTTCTGTATTAGAAATATCGAACAAGTCCCGTGTCGGTCAGCGTCTATGTGTTTTCTAGGATGACTGACGATCATAGTGCTAAGTCTTCTGCCTGAAGGGAGATATATGACACAAAGGTGAATCAGTGGTAGTTTTCCAAATACTGCCATCAGTTTCAACTCAGCTTCCTTAGGACAGGACGTACCATTTTAAACAAATTTTAAACCACTATGTTTAATGTGGCTCCACCGTGGGTTGAACCCAACAAGCCTTAAGTACAAAACAGGAGCATAATAATCGACACCTACAGTCACATTATAGACATATTTAAATTGTTCTATCATATTCTTAATATACTTAATATTAAAGCTCTTGACATTATTGTCCTAAGTAAGACCCATGAAGCAGCAGCTGGAGTTCAAACGCGAGGGCATATTTATGCCTCAAGATACTGAGTGGGTCTGAAGCATCCGCTAACGTCCAAAAGGTTTCGAGTTCAAAGCCCAGATGGGACATGGATGTTTCAAGATTTTTTTAAAAAAGCTGTTGCATTCATATAATTGAACGGGTCATTTGAAGAAGAGAAACATTCCATTCTAACAGATGTCGAGAACATCTAAGAAAAACATCCTACTGGCACAATAATATGTTTGTAGGATTGGTGTTTTATTACTATCGTAAGGATTCATGTTTGTACAGTATTGGAATATACATTTTCTTTCTTGCATTCCACGCATCTTCCGACTGTGTAGAGGTTGGCTATCGAACTCCTTTGCTGCGGAAATTGGAATGTTTCTCTTCTTCAAATGACAGGTTCAATTGAAACGGGACAAAGTTAATAGTTACTAAAATGGTCTAAACAAAATAAAGTTTTTCTGTAAGTTTTATTAGCAGAGGGCGATTGGTAACGAATGTTGAATAATAAACGCTGTGTCTATTTCTATCCATTACATTGTCAGACAATAACAAAGAACACGTGTATTTTTTGTTAACGGCACCAATTAGCAAATAGAGAGAGATAAAAAAGGGATATCATGTGACATAAGGCCCAAGATGAGTCCTACGTAATCTTTCACTAGTAAACTAATCCTTTTCAATTTTAGCTTCTTTATTATGTGATGCTGCATCGCTTAGTGGACGTCTTAATACGCTTTTCTTTCTGTAGAAAAATTGTTTATCTTTGGTAGTCCCTCAACAATCCATTCTATAAATCATTGTATAGCCACAACACTGGGTAAGAGAAGACACTCTTATTGTTCTTATTTAAAAACTGTAAACACGGAAGGAAATGGTGCGACAATAACATTGCATGATAAATCTTTCCTCACGAAGTTTATCCACCGGCCTTCTCTGTCGCTTTTGGGTCTTCTTGTCGAGAGGGACTTGCTACAGATCCAGATAAGAACCTGGGTCAAAGATTCTGAGCTGCGAAGCCGTAAATCTTGCATGGACTGAAGACAAGTCTCAGCGAATAACTTGACTCACTCTCTCTGTCAGCCGCGAAGAAAGTGACGAGAAGAAGAAGTAATTAACCCGCAGTATTATTTTTATAGCCCTCAAGAGACAGTGCAGCATATAGTGTCGTATATCACAAAAGAGAAGTGAAGAAACTCACTTTGTGATAATAACCCGAAATTTTATATTTTTGAACAAGCTGACAGAGAAAGATGTAGCGAATACACTTTTTTTCCTCAGCTCTTGAAAACGTTTGAATCAACAAGTTGATTTGCCATGGATTTATTTATTCCTTTAAGTGGAATTTTTAAAGGCTGTTACTAACTGGTAAGTTTAAATTAGGTTAACATAAATTGTTCTTAATAAATCGGTAATGTCATACGTTTGTTGGCTTGGTTTAAAGGGAAACAGCCAGAGACACAATCACTGCACTTTTTTATTTTTATACCTTGCTGAAAGATTTCCCCCATAGTGTATATTCTTAATAATTTAAATTTTATCCTTTTAAGAATTTAAGTAACACATGTATTCTAAAACCCTTCCTCCTCTTCCTTCTCCTCCTCCTCCTCATCCTACTACTACTACTAAAGAAAACAATAAAAACTATTTGTTTCTGAAAATTAAAAAAATTAAAATGCAACAATGCTTTCCCCTAATTAGTTTACTTTTTCTTGTTTCAATTATTTTTCTTCAAATAGGGCAGCCCCGTGATAATTAGATAGTTAAAATAATTATGCTATTCTCTTATCATTGCATGAACATAAGAAAACTGTATTAAATATATAAAATCGTGAAGCGGAATTCGAGTTCCGCTTATCCTCAGCGGGGAGCAGGATGTTAGGAAACCGTTGTGTCAACTACAGTCAATTACGTGAATTCGCTTGACACCATAATCGCAAAAATTGCTTACAAGTGGATGCATTTATTATCTTTAATTATAAATAAGGTAAATATACCAGTAGCGGACACTTTTAGATTATTTATCAGCATTGCCACTTTTAACTCGAATATAATCTTTTTTTATATATATATATATATATAAAATGAACATGTTACACGTTCTTCATACTGTCACGTTGTGATGCCTACCCATTACTTTCATTAACAGATACCATTTGAAACTAGATAACATTATGAAATACTGTACGCTACTTATATACCATTGATATACGCGGGGGAAGCTGGATGCTTCAGTAATGGACTTGCTGCTTAACTCGTGCTGATGTTTCGAATATGAGTACTAAACAACTTGAGTTATATTATTGTGTCGTGCAATTCCAGTGATTGTTCATTTTGCGTTTGAATCAGTGGCCAGGAATCATCACAAAGGGTTTTCAGGAGCTTTCCTCAGTCACACCAGGGAAATCCCGGAATGACACCTTCAACTTAGACCCTAGCCGACTCTTTGTTGCATCCTTTCCCTTACCCTATTTCAGTCTGAGCCATAGATACCTAAATATTATAAATATTAAAATTCTAAATTGTAATGAACAGGGTCCAAAACTAATGTAAGACAAATCATTTCAGTAATGGATCCCCTTGCCGACCATTGAAAAAAAAAAGTGTCAAAAAGTATTTCCTGGAAATCTTATGGTCATGAAACGTAAATAATCACTTCCAAGTTGAAATAAAACAATTAACAGAATATTGATTTTCCTCTCTGGTGGCCGAGAGGTTAACGTGCTCACTTTATGTCCGAGTGCTCACGGGTTCGAGTCTCATCTGAGTTCATTGAACTGAGCCGTAGTGATCCCACTTTACCAAAAACTGCAAGTCATCCTTAGAAACTCACCAACTGGTTTCAACCCATTAAATTAAATCAGTCCAAGAATTTTAATTTCAACCCATTAATGAATAGTGAGTGTCCAAAACTGGACAATGGATACCCTAAGTTATCTAACAGATCTAAGTTATAATTGTTTCGGGCATGTATGTACTTGAAACAAGATAGTTCGAAACACACAGAAGTGCAGAATAAGAAAAACATTGGTTATAGTAATTCCATGAATGGAAAAACGAAAGCTCTTTCATTAATTTCATAACGTAATGGAAGGAAGAGTAGGTGCGAGCATCGAACAGAACTTCATGTCAGAAAAATCAGATAAAACCAGTGCCGAGCGAAAATATTTAGTAGCATCAGAACCTACTTCACTAAATTTGTCCACGTAGTTGATAATTCCCGCCCTTTAGAAAATCTTATTTTTATGTTCCTCTTCAAGCAGTGGCGTACGTAGAGGAGGCTGATAGGGATACATCCCCTCCTGAAATTTTTGAGAAAACTGAATTTTCAAATGAAAGCTAGTTAGAAGTAGTAAAAGGCAAAAAAAAATAAAAAATAAATAAATAAAGATATCAGGAAAATTCAGCCACCATTGGAGAGAAAGAACGTAAAGCTCCTGTCACAGTATATACAGTGGATAAAGAAAGGTAAACTGAAGCAGACAGCTTAAAACAGATATTAGAGTTTGAAAAAGTTAGCTTCCGGAATGTCTTGAGAAATGTTCGAAGACAGGTGCTGCTGAAAGGCAACAGACCTTGAGGGAATTTAATTTTTAAGGTGGAAAGACAACTTTGTAAAACAGAGAAGAAAGGAAGGCAACACAAGGAAATAAGAGGTTTCAATGTAGTGTTCAAGTCCATTCTTTAATTTCATATAATTGAAATTAAATATGATTTACTAGCTCTAGTTCGCAGAGTGAATTACTCTCCTCCGGACGAAGTAAGCAAATAAGGATAGTTTTATTGAGGCCAGTGCCACGATCATTATGTAGATCCGCTCCCCCAGGTATGTTAAATTGTTTCGTTTGCTATGGCAAACTTTAAAGTCTAGTCAGCTGAGAAAAAAGAGTGAATTTATTTTCAAGTTGTTGTCAGAGCCGCCTAACGGCCTTTCTTGGAAGTACAACTTTGAAGAAGTGGTCGCGTTATCGAATTGTTACAACTTCATGAACGAAGGAATACTACGAGGAAGTAGATCCATCTTTCTTGAGATATCGGTATGGATATTTAAGGAACTGGATCTTTTCATATTTTCTGCGTATAACGATGAATTGAGATTTGGTAGCGTAAAGGGTGAGTCTAATTCTTGTTGGAATTTTCTTCGCGTACATGCGGGTATGAAGTATAGAATTTCGGTTATCAAAGCTTTGGGAGTTAGTACTAAGATTGTTCTTATTACATTATGAATAATCTCAAAATTTATTGTTAATCACAACAATCGAGAATTTTGTTGCGTGGCATTTCCCAGTGATAGTTGCTTGGCATTTTCCGGTAACTTACACGTGTCTTTTCTTTGTGTGAGCATTCGTAGAAACTAATATAAGAAAGTAGCAAGAATCAAGGACATAAGAAGTGGAAGTTAAACGTAGAACCAACAGCTTAAACTAACTTCAACAACAATAGTCAGCAACAATCAACAAGTGAACTTGATGCAAGCTTAACTAAAGCTTAACAGCTTTACTTGTTGAGCATTCATCATCAATGAGACGAACGAACGAGCATTCGTAGCCTAGTTTGGTTAAGTGCTTTATATTGGCTGAATAATTTAGCTAGGATTGGCGAAAGTGATAAAATTCATTTCAATGGCGAAAGTGATTGACGAAATTATTTACTTTTTGACTAATTTCTGTGTAAATCCATGCGAGACCACGTGGTCGATTGAATCTCTTTGTGTGGAAGGTTGTAAGGATAATTTGCGACGGTTAGTGTATAGATTATCCGTTAATAATAATACATTCTTTAAATATAAATCCGTTCTTCACTCGGTATTGAAAGGGAAGTTTAAGAACCGGCGTGACTAGATTTTAACTTTCATTGAGAGCACGTGTTTTTGAATTCGATCTCTGCCATTGTGGGATTACGGCTGTTCTCAGGTTTGCTACAGCGCTTTTACGTAAGTTACACCTTTCGAATATGATTAGTCTCAATGAGACATGGATCTGATTCATTGTAGGCATTCCTGGAGGAAAATTAGTATTTAAATGTGGAAATCCGCATACGTTAGAAAGCGGACGAATATCAAACAAAGGATTACCCTTCTACGAGTTGTATTGAAAGCTATCCCCCTTTCCGAATTGGCACTTTATGCTCCGTTACGTACCCTTGCTCCGTCGGATGCACCGTCGATGAATATCCGAATTCTGCCTTCGAAAGAGCATTGAAGTGAACGGAGGACCAGATGGTCACTTGACTATCCGTTCTGTTCCACGCTGCTACCATGTTGAAAAGAAAAAAGAGCGAGACATTGCATGCCAAAATTCCTTCTTCACTTTAGAGTTGGGACAAATGTGCAGAATTGATCACGTGTTGCAAGTTTAAAATGAATTCCGTGCCGAGGTATTTGAATGTAAGTATTTTAATAGTTTAAGATTTGATTTCACATTATGTTATCGATATTGTACCATGTTTTGAGTGATATGTCTTCATGATCATTGAATAATTTTAACTTCACACTGTGAAAATAATATTGTTGGTTAGATTTCCCCAATGGGCTTCCATGTAGATATTAATAAATGAGAGGGTAACATATGAGTAGTTTATTTAAGAACACTAAGATTAAGAACTATTATAATTATTTGAAGTGTTTTTAGAACTTCAAATGCGTAACGCTGTCAAGGCTCACGACTTAGGTGGTTTATACATAGATCCTGGTATAACATTATTTAGTGATTCACAGTTCGTGAGACGCATTTATCTTGCAAAACCTTTCAGAATAAGCTGCAGAATTGTGATCATCCTTCGAATAGCTATCAATCCTGTTGTTGTTATTTAATATATGCCGAATACCTACAAGTATGGGAATTCTACGCCTACGTCTATCTTCATCCATGTTGCTTTTTGGCTTATTCACTTCGCATCAAACTACCTTGACTTCGTATTGCCCAATACTCGCATTACGCGCAGAGGGTTTTCAACTGTTGCCAGACTTGGGTGGCATCTGTGGTTAAAATTTTAAACACTTATTTAATTCGGATAAGTGTGCAGAACGGAAGTGAACGGACATAGCAGAACAGAACGGAACGGAGGACCATTGAATTAGGAAAGGGGGTGAATGTACTATCGGCGACAAAAATGAGTAGTCACCCAGATTTCACGCTCAAGAATATTCATCCCCAATGCAACCGAAGTTTAATGGGTTGCATAAGCGTAGGAAAACTTGAAACTTGCATTGTGCACGTTTGTGAAAATTTTCGGTACAGTGTTGTCTTAATGAATCATCAGGGAAAATGATTTGTCCGATGACTTTAGATTCATTGCGACAATTAGATTGGTTGAGCTGTCTTTGGATAGGTCCTCAGATATCAGAGTTGCCAGAGCAGTCTTGATTTGTGCAGTGGTCCAGTGTTGTCAACACATTTTGATGCAAATTTTCAAATTTCCTTTATTCCGATAGACATATCCGAATCAAACTTAGCACAAACATTGTTCGACACAATAGAAAACACTTGTGGATGTCCCCGCCACCATGGACCCAACTGTCAGTGTTACAAACTTATTTTCTATCAAATAAAAATTTACATGTTGCTTGAATTATGTTAGACGTATTTGCACCAAACTTGGCTTAAATGCTTAAACATTATTCGACACAATAGAAAAATACTGTAAGAACCTCCGTCCCCAAGCATGCCGGTTGTCAGTGTGACCAATCCAGCTTATAAATTCAGTTTTTCAAATTGGATCCATACTGATATGCGTCTTTAATAAATACACTTGTGAGTAGAAAAAGGCTAAAGCGATCGCAAAACACAGGTTCTTTGTAATGACTACGTAATTTTATATCTGTTACGTAATCAGATCTATTGCTCCAATTTCTGACGCGGTTCAGTGGAGGGAGTTGAGATCATCTTGAAATTAGATAGGAATAAAGTAAAATAGGAGATGGATGTGAAAAATTTCGTCTTTTCTGCAGCTAACTACCCAGATAGCATGCTAGCTTGTATCAAGGTTAAATCAGTCAATTGCTTTGCGTTTGTCAAACTAGATATGGTGAAACAAACTTTGTAGAAGCTTTAAATAAACTTCTGGCATTAACATAAATGGCCTATTTAAACATCTTTGTTGCCGATTGTTATAACTGTCCTGGTTCCAAGTCAAACTTGCTGGCATAACCAACTATACGAGGGAGCTTGTGTTTTTAATTAGGATTCTCTCTTTCTTTTTAGCTTCGATTTTGAGTGCTTTAAGAAAATACGTTATCCACGAATTGTTAATAATACCGTCTTATAATTGACTCTTCTAACGTAATATGTGGCTGTGTCTATGGGGTTAATTTCGGCCCTGGATTCTTTTAGACTGCGGTATTTGGATAACGGAGAAATACGAAAAGAAAACATAAAAATATAAACAACACAAATCGTTTGTTGGGATCTACAGATGCAAATACTTCAGTTCTGTGAAAAAAGTGATTACCTCACTTTTTGAGTAATAACAATAATAAACACAGGAATTTGTACACATAAAGAACTAGCCAGGACGATCTCTAAATGCATGAATAAATCAATAACCTAAGAAAACACTGGATCAGGTTACTATATACCACTTTTTTGTTTGTTCAATAAGAATTCTGGACTTCCATTAATAATAACAATATCTAGTTTATTGTAAATAGAAAAGACGAGTAACAAAATTCGTCAGCGGCTACATTTTTGATGAATGTTAGTAACGGAAGTATCTCAGCAGTTTTTTTTATTTAATTTCACTAATGAGCCCTATTTATCGACTTTAATACAGAATTCAGCTCTCAGTGACAATTTACGATATTGTGATCGACTCTCATTGTCATTTCTTGTTAATTTTGTATTTATTCTTATTTTTTCATTATTGCATTCATATTTCTTTAATTAACTTTTACTTTTTAAATATATTTTATTCTGTTGTAAATTCTAATTAATAATAAAGATGGAGGGCAGAGATTCTCAACGCGATCCCCTTTAACATTGAGTATATGGAAAAAACACACACACACTTATGTAAATTATGACGTAGCAGCATCGTTCTACTTTCCTTTAAGCGGCCATTTTGGCACCTACAGGAAATCATCCGATTATCACGTGCAAACACCAATCCACACAAACAGGAGCAATGAACTATAACCTCAATCATTTCATCATCTCAAAAATCGTATATAAAGGGCCCCTACGAGCCAATCGATCTCTTCTCTATACTGCGCCTCTACACTGCTGCTCTGCACTGCTCTACGCTGCTAGGCCCTGTGCTCTGGCTACTCAATTGTTCCGGCTCTCCAGCAAAGAAGTCTGTCTATAGAAGGAAGTCTTTAAAACGTTACAAATCTCATCCAAAAGTAGCAGTCAATTTTCATACAGTTTTAGAAGCCTTTCGAGAACACAACTTCCAACTTCATTTTCTAAGGTATGTTTCAAGGATTTTTAAACATTAGTGCTTAAATAGTATCATTGCCTGAACGATGCGTGTGCTCTGTTAATTATTTTAGAATTGAATGTATTTCTACAGTGTGTGCCGTGACTTAAATGTTAATCAGTCTTCGAGTTGAGAATCTGCGCTTTTAAGGGAAATGAAAAATCTTGTAGTCCATTTTATTCCTAAAAATTAGAACTTAATCCATCCCGAAAGAAACCATTATTTTAGATCTAATTTCTACTTAACTCTCGTTGAACGTCCCTCTCGTTATTGCGAACGCTCAAACCTTTGTCTGAGTTACGCTCGAGTAGACTTCATTTAGCCCCCAAATAACCGAAACCAAAGTCTACATAATTTATGAACACACATAAATAGGGAGACATTTCTCTATAAATTAAACGCATTATTTTGCGGGAAATCGAGACGTTCACATGGTGGATAGAACCTTCCCACATGGTAGTTTAGGAACTCCGTGTTCGATTTAATTCGAATCGAGTAGATCCCTTAAAGATGTGTTGTCATCTTCCACGCGAACAATGGGAGAATATTCACCCAGACAACATAGAACCGATTGATATCCAAACTCAGTATTTGAATTATCCCTTGCTTGTTTTCCAAACAACGCATATAACATCACGCAAACGAAAACAGTTAACCAAATTTTGACACTCACCACCTTAGACAAACTTTTGGGTCATATATTTTCAGCAATTGATTTGAAGAATGAACAGCAACGAGTAATTGTACTACAAACATTCGTAAATAAGGCAATTACCGCACTTCTGGAGGCACAATATTTCTTTGGTGATTCTTTTACGTTGCATATTACAACCACGATGTACAACACAATCTTGTTTTTTGTCACTAGCGATGACAAATCAACGATTCTACATGCGATACTACCAAGTACAAATAACACAGCAGATATCATTTATGTTCGGCAAACATTAGAATAAAATATTCACACAATGCAAACGTGGATGCTACCATTATGCCAGTTGTATGCTGCAAAAATCATACAGTCAATTCGCCTTTATGCTCCTAAATATTCGCGATTGATTGCACTTGCACCCGAACAGGAGATACATCTTCGCGAAATACTACTTATTTGTACAAAGAACTTTTCTGAAAAACAGAAATTTGTACAATTTTGTAAACGATTGACAAATAAGATTTTAGCTTTAACTTTGCTAGTTAAATTTAAATCAAGTAATGCATTTTCTTTTCGTATGGAATTTGTGGACAACAATAAAATCAGATTTACGATAAAGGACATGTAATATGAACGAAGAACTCTGCACTAGTTACGTTCATGCCGGTTAACACTCGACGACGCGAATACCGCCACATCAATTCTAGCGACTCGGAAGAAACGAGACAATCTGATCATACATCTGATTCAGACGAAAGTACCACAATGACGACTCCAAATGTTATTGTATATAACAACAGTTTAGCTTTGCCTCGATTCAGCTCAAAAACAGGCTCAATCGATTCTTTCTTCAAATCATTTGAAGATGTAGCAAAACAAAATAATTGGTCGCAGGAGAAATGCAAAGAACTGTTATCTACTACATTTCTTTTTAAAGACAGAGACCAAATACAGGTCTGCATAGACAAATTTCACGTTCAGGATTTGTCTTACGATGACTTTAAAAAGAAAATATTGCAATTTTTCAGGAAGCCAAGTGCTAAAATTGGTGTTGGAATCAAATTACACGAACGTATATTCAAGCATTGATAGCAAAATTCAATTACGACATTGAAGTAAACGCTAATAGTCTTATAATAAATGGCTTACGACCCTATTATTTAGAACGAATAGGGAATAAATCGTTTCAAACAGTAAATGAACTGCTTACTGAATTACAAGCTATAGAAACGACACGATATACAGTGCTTAATCGTCAACGTAAAACTCGCGCAGAGGATAGGCATAAAAAGAAAAATCATAAACATTCTTCAGATTCATTACCATCATCCGCTTCGAGTTCTGATTCTCATTCAGAAATTTCTGATAAAGGGGATGAGTAATGGATAAAGGTTTCACCAAATGTTATCCATAAATCTAAGGAAGAACCACAAACAGCGGAAGATATTGAAGCTTTACAAGCTCAAATGAAAAAGTTGTCATTACAATTGCGACAATATCCGCAAAAATCGAAATCTAAAATGCCACCGCGCTCAAATCAACAACAACAACAGCAGCAGCAACAATTCAAACAACAGCCACGTCAAAATTTTAGCAGAAATCAACGAGGTAATTACAAAGGAAAGAATTTTGATCCGAAATTTTGCTATAACAATAGAAATTATAACAATAATTTTCGTCAGCAAAACCGATATCCGAGAAATAATTTCCAGCAAAATGGGGATTATAGGCAAAATTATCAACAACAACCTTCGTATAATCGCAATCGTTCATTTCAAAATTCGTATAACCAAAATAATAACAACCAGTATTATTATAATAGACAATATCAAGATTATAGACAAGCTCCGCGATTTCGGTAACAATACAATCAACGACAAAACCGTCCATATCCGCCACAATGGCAAAATTAACCGCCTCAACAGCAAAATCAACAATATCAATCAGGTCCGCGACAAACGAGAAATCAGGTTTATACAACAACATACCAAAATCCGAATCTAGTTAGTGATCCTATAAATTATTAACAACCTTTAAACGAAAAAATACTGCAGTAAAATATGAGGCCACTGCAGGACGTCGAAAACCTAAAGTCCTCAAAGTTCCGATTACAATCAAGGATGATCTAGCATTTTTACCAATTAGCATAGACAATTGGAAACGCGATTCACTTTTGGATACCGCAAGTCAGGCATGTATAATTGATTCTACATTAGTAACTAAATATATGCAACAGAGATATGAGGATGTGCAAATACAGGGTGTCTCACAAGACACAATAACAGTAAATAAAATTGCAATAGTTAAATTTAAAATAGGAAATGCACGTTTTTCACAGGAATTTCTCATTTTATATAATTTTTCACAAAAACTTTTATTAGGTAGTAATTTTTTACTTCAACATCAGGCAACGATTAGTTATGAACAAGAAACATTAACTTTAACACATTTTTGGCAGAAATCCAAATTTCCCCCTAAGAGAACGTAATTTAACATATGTTTTAGAAACTAAATTAACAACGCAAATAGAAGCAAATTTGAGACCGAAGTATATTACTTCTAGACGTATTTTTCTTCAATAACGTACTGAAATTATAATCCCGTTAAAATTAATAGAATCACGCATGGGACAAGATTCCGTATTAGAACCAACTTTAGCCATACAACAAAAATATGGAATATTGATTCCTAGAGCTATTCTTTCACCTTCTGCATTAGTTAGAGTTATTAATCCAACAGAACGGAAAATTATACTTCCCCGACACTTAGAAATTGGACATGCTCAACAACTATATGTTCCACCGGTTCCTACTTGTAATGTTGCATCACGAAGTGATACTTTGAACAAAGAAGAAAATTATGTAGAAAAAGATAGATCCAAATTTGATCCATCACGTATTTCTATAGGTTCCGATTGTAGTCCGGACGTAAAAGAACAAATTCTTCAATTATGCTATACGTACGCTAATGTATTTTGTTGGGACGACCAAACTATCGGACGTGTACGAGGTTATCAATTCCCAATTGAGTTAGACACAGAATTACCATTTCATCGTTTACAATATCCCATCCCCTATGCTCTTAAAGACAAAGTCAGGAGAGAAATCAATACCCTTCTCGAACAAAAGATTATAGAACAATGCCAATCACCTTTTAATAGTCCAGCACTATTTATAGAAACCAGACTCATCCGTACGTCTAGTTTTAGATATGCGAGATATTAATCATCATGCTAAATTTATGACTACCTCACTTCCATCTTTACAACATGTAGTTTCCACAATATCAGGAAAATATTGGTATAACAAACTGGATGTAAAATCAGCATTTTGGAATATTGAAATTACAGAAGAAAGCCGTGATTGTACCGCATTTTGTCTTCCAGAATTAGGAACTTACAGATTTTGTGTATTACCTCAAAGTTTGACCTCAGCACCTAGCATATATACATCTATTATGAATCTAGCTATGGCGAATGTAGTGCATTTGCATATAACAACATATTTAGACGATGTGTTTTTATATGGAAATGATCAAAAAAGAATGCCAAAGTTACTCGAAACCTTATTCAAGCGAATGCAGAATATTTGTCTTCGATTTTCTTTAGAAAAATCAACCTTTATGCAACACAAAATTGTGGCCTTAGGACACGAAATTTCTTTGTCAGGCTGTTCTATGTCCAAACGTATGGTAGAAGCAATACAAAATTATAAAACACCGAAAACACCTAAACAACTACGAAGTTTTCTCTCCTTATGTTCATTCTTAAGGAAATTTTGCCACAATTTTGGAACTTACGCCCACTCCCTTCACCAATTACTTCGGAAAAATCAGAAGTATATTTGGACAGAATTGTACGAGAAAGCATTTCAGACCCTCAAAGAAAAATTATTAGAAGCTCCAACACTTCGACCCTATGACCCCAAGAAATTACTACAAATTTATACAGATGGTAGTACAGTTGCGATATCGAGTGTTTTACAACAATATAACAACAATGACGACCCCAAAATAGATTCTAATTGGTGGTCAATTGCTTACTTCAGCAGACTATTAACAGACTCTGAACGACGACTTCCAATATACCAAATTGAACTTTTGAATATAATTGCAAGTTTCCGTAATTTTTATTACTACTTAGTAGGCAGACTTTTTTTCTTTTCACCGATAATCGTAGTTTGACATTTTTTCAAACACAGAAATGACTACCGCCAAAACTAGTACGATGGCAGATAGAACTATCATCATATGATTACACGCCAATTTTCACTCTTTCAGGACGTAATATAGCTGATGACTTGAGTAGATATACAGAAGTTTTACCCAAACCATCAGACTTTCAATTTAAAGATCTACAATGTTTTGCAACAACAATTGTAAATCAAGTAGAAAATGTGGCAAACATCGGTAATCTTCAATGTAGTGATAAATATTTTGGTGACATTTATAAACATCTTTCAGGTGAAGAAATAGGCGATGAAATCACGCAAAAACAGGCAAAATACTATGTACTTCGGGAAGCTAAGCTCTTCAGAAAGCATCGAATCCCCAGTGGAGACAAGTTTTTGATTTGTATTCCACATGTTTTGAGAGACAAAATGTTTGTCTTATTACACGCTTTATCCACGGCCGGACATCATTCTCTTTAGCGCACATACGCATTAGCTTTATCACGCTCTTATATGCCCCGTTTGAAAGCGTTCATAAAATCATCGTGCGATAGCTGTTTAATATGCCAGACAACTAGGAAATCCCGGGAACATTTAATACCAGTTCCCCAAACATATAAACAGTGTCCAGCACTGTCAGCCATTTTCCTAGACGAAATTGGTTCATTAACAAAAGCACCTCGAGGAAATAGATTCATCATCTTGCTAACAGATTTGTGTACTAGATACCTAATAGGAAAAGCAATACCATCTCTTGGTACAAAAGCTGTTATAGATTTTATTTATAACGACTTCATACTTTACTTTGGAGTACCAAAGAAAATTTACACTGATATGGCAACAAATCATACCAGCAAGAAATTTCAAGAATTTGCAAGTTCCCTAGGTATACAAGTATGTTATGCACTTTCAAAATCACATAGAACGACAGGTTTAATTGAGCGACAGGTCCAGACATTGGAACTGAGCCTTCGTCATTTTGTTAAAGCAGACGGTACAAATTGGGATACAGTTTTGCAAACATGCATTTTTTCATTAAACTGTGCAATTCATTCTGTAAGTGATACATCGAGTTTTTACAAACTCTACGGAATTGAACCAAATTTGAGTTTTCAAAATCTTATGAATCTTCCATATGACAATATTAATAACGACGATCGTATCAAATTGTTAGAAACGATACGTAATGAAGCATTTCAAAAGCTTCAAGCAAGATTCTTACAAACACGCAAACGTTTACAACAACAAGCCAAGATTTTTAGAATTCAAACCAGGCGACGCAGTTTTAATGGAAAATCTAGCCGTAATTCCAGGCACTTCTAAAATATTTTCAAATCATTTTAATATCCTTGCAAAAGTCGTCACGCGAAATTCCGGAAATCGGTATACTATATTTTTTTAAATAAAAATGGCACGCCAAATCAACTAGAGGTTGATGTAACTAGGTTACGCTTATTCAAAAAACCAAAATTTGATTAAGAATCAGAATGGAAAAAGTTAAACTAAAGTTTAACCAAACTGAAATATTGATCATGTATAATTATCCCCAATCATACTTTTGTGAATAATCCAAACATTGAAATATATAGTTCACGACTGTGAGGAATGATGATGGTTATTAAATACAACTGTTATTTAACTCACAGACATGTGATAAGCTGAATTCTGCTAAGACGTCGAACTATTATATGTTTTAGAATGATGATTCATTGTACACTTGAGAACTAGTAAATATTACGAAGTAATAAATTCTCATTTTACAATATGTAATGATTATTCGTACAACTATGATTTCCCTAACTACGAAAAAAATCTTCACATCAAAATTTATCAAATTTAGATTTTAGCTAAAGACTAAAATTGACCGTTATTAGTTTTAAGGAAACAACTAAGTTGTTTACGCTACTTTAGCATGTAAGGATCCTACCGGCCCTTGCATTAAAAGAGAAAAAAAGGAAAGGAAAAAAATTCACCCACCCAAACGTTACCCCTACCCCATGAGACAAATTAACGACAAACAGACTTTGACTTCATTTCTCAGTAAAATACAATAAGATATACCAAGAAATTAAATTTTAGACAAAATCATAACTTTTCGAAAAATCAAACCGATTTTGACGAACTTCACATAGTGACAAATACGACTATTTTGGACAAATTGCAATTATAGACACATGACGAAAAGACAAACCGAAATTATAGTAGACAATTGACAAATTGACAATCAAATCATTGTAAATACTTAGAACTTTCGAAGAAATTGAATTCGAATTTGTTTCGAACTATTCGACTATTCTTAAAACTTACCTTCAATCTCCAAATCATGGTTAAATTCATGATATTTCCCACATTTTCTCTGACATTTCAATTTACAACCAAAATTGACAACAGTGTGGAATTAGGAAAATTCATCACTTACCTAGAACGAGAAAAAGTACAAAAATTTTGCTTTAGTATAATTTCATTAAAATCATATCAATAGTTTATTTCAGTAATAAAAAAATTGGCACAATATATTGAAAACGAAAACAAAAGATACGCAATATTCTAATTACCTTTAGATCAGATACACGTAAGTTAGCCTTACTCCTATTAATTTCTTTCGCGTTCCACATAGAAGTTAAAGCCAGCCTCTTCCTTGATGATATTCACGTTTAATAGCATCATTATGAAAAATTCGGTCACGCAGGCATCAAACCTAGCGGGACTCATTTCTGTTGCAGCCGTGTAACAGAACGATTCTTTTAAGCTATTCCGAACTTCAGAAATCAAAATAAATTCGAATAATTCATCGTCCACCTCTCCGAAAATACTGTTTTATACCATGGAACAGCTTATTGATGGACACAACCCGATCCCAATAAAGCCACATAGGCACCATACTTGAAACTAAATTCTAGATTTCAGAATACCTTTAATACACCACCCTTTCTTTTCAAACTGCTTACCTTTTAAATTTTAATTAGACAATCCGAATCTAACTTCCCCAACTCTTCTTTAAACGATTACATACGTATTCACCGCGTTGGGAACAACGAAAGTTCACCATCTCACAGGTAGACATCTTACAATCCCGGAAAGGAAAAATTAAAAATTAAATCCCCTTATCATTTGAGGTGTATGACCTCAACTGACCGCTTCTTTAAATGACTACATGACGCTTAGACAATTATCACATTTATAAACCCCACCAATAACAACTTCTTATTATATTTTTTCATCACAGTTCGACATTTAATAATAATAATAATATTAATACAGTCATTTCTTTCTCATAAGTCCCGTAATTTAATTAGCAATACGAACTAATACAATATTTGACCCCATCGATTATTCTATAAAACTGTTTGGTGACTGTATTAATACTGTCTAATAACTAGTCTAATTCCCAAAACTTCTGACAATTTGCAGTTTGCAGAATGCGAAACGTCTGATTTAGAAATAAAAGATATTTACCTAAGGATAAGTATGTTTACGTTATAGATATAACTAGTGTATTCTTATGTTCGACTTCAGCAAATGTTTTTCGTTATTACAAGACTGGGTGGCTCAAGTGGAAGATAGTTTGTTTTTTTCACAAGCGTGAGGTCGCAAGTTCGAATCTCCTTGATTGTATATCTTTTATCGCTCTTTTTTAAAACCAAAATTAGTACTTCATGCGTTGCAGCAAAAAAGGAGTAAAAATGAAGGAAAAATTAACTGTAAAACGTTAGAAGAAGATTATTATACTCCTATGATGTAAGTAATCAAGATGGCGGCAGCAAATACTTGACCAGCATTAGACTTGTTGTTACGATAAGAAAGACTTTTAAACTTTCTGCGCGTGCTCAAATCACACCGAAACTGAGAACAAACCTTCCAAGTTCCAATAAGGTAAAAGAAATTACTCGATGTTTTCCAAGGATTACGGCCGATAACTCCAAATTCTGATATTTCTCTTAAACATTATGGAATCAAAGAACTTTTCGAAATGTCTAAACAGTGAGCTCTAATTTGAGTTGCTATTGTTTTAAATGTAATTAGATTAATGATAAGTATAATTCCAGAACTAACCTAATGAGATTGTTGGTAGCGGAATTTAAAAAAAAATATAGTTCTTCATGTCGGTTTCTGCGAGAAATAAAGGGTAATTCTGGCAATCACGGGAAAGGTATTTTCCTGCCTGTCCCTCAGAAACAGGAAGTTCTGGGTTCAGATGCACTTGTCTTGCTCTCTTATAATACGAAAGCATAATTATAATTATCTAAAGAGCACTTGAGAACACTTCAACACTTGTAAAGTATCCGGACTGTAATCCATTATCACTTCTCTGAGAATATGTGGAGTCTAATTTCCAACCAAAGCTCTTTGTTACTTGCCATTCAGTAGGTGTAGCTAGCATTATTTCAGTAGTTCTGTTGACACGTGACAAAATCCATGCCGAAGCGAACCGCACAGCCATTAAGACACAAGGAGGACCTCAAACTTACTAGGTAGACGTGCCAATTCATTTGGCACTTCAATGTATAGTTTTGGTTTTCGTAAGAAATTTTCACATACACTTTCACGGGGTGCAATATTTCTTTTAACAAAAAGCTATTTCAGATTCGTTATATGAATTTTTCCTTGAAAAGCTAATTTTAAAAGAGAGATTTCAACTACATTGTGGAGTTTTGCTGGTGAGTAATGAATTGGAGTAAAATATGAACTTTTAGAACTTAGGAATAAATCAAGAGTAGGAGGATTTATATTTTTTTCTATCAGGGACTCGCATTCAATCCCTGCCTCTTTGCATCCATTGCACAAGACAAGTTGTGCACTTTCTGGGACGTGCACGATGAGCAGATATTCGCTCTCCTTGCCTTGGGGCAGGCATGTCCCTAGAGATTCTTGGATTGCCGGAGTTCCGGCATTCAAAAAAGCTCCTGTGTTCCATCAATATGAGACTTCTGGGGTTGCGGGACGGACATTTGCCAGGCGTCCAGAATGTTCTCCTGCCCTTAGTATCATATATGGACCTTTTGTATGGGGGGACCCTTTCTACTTGTATCCTATTTATTTAGAAAAACAACAAGAAAACATATAAAGTACATAATATTTAAGGAGTCAAACAAGGGGACAAGGACAGGATAAAGACAAAACAGGACAACACATAACTTGAGCATCTTCTTCTTATGGCTTCTTCTTCTTCCTGTAACACAGGATTAGGTGTGCGTGGATGATTTGGTAAATTCACAAAGTTTATTTTCGCCATATCATTCCTGGTACTAACTGCATCATCATCTTGTCACAGGTTACTCCTTCTGCAGTCTCGTCTCCATTATTCCACACTTTACACAAAATTTCACTTAACTCACGCACTCTCTCCTCACTCATCCCACTTCTTCCATTTAGCCGCTTTGCTCCCGGGTTCCAGAAGATCAGCGTGTTTGTACAATTATTAATTATTATATTTCCTTACTCGCTATATTATCCATCAGCACCTCTTCCATTCACACACTCACACATTTAGGGCGTCTCTTGTGACGGTTTCCGCCTCAAGGCGCTAGTTCTGCCGGGTTCCAGCAGACATAATTATCCTCATTGTATTCACATTTTTAGTTTATTTCACTTCACATTTAAGTTCTGTTTCTTAATAGACGCGGTTGTCACGGCGCGGCTGCGCGGACACGATCGACCACCAGCTTACTTTTAAAGGTGTTGCATTATTTTCCCTTATCTTGTCTCCTGTACGCGGTGCTTCACGCCGTTAATAAATTCCTATAGGAATCTCGGCTTCCCGCTGGCTGGGTGAGAGGAGTAAGCAGAGGAAAGGCACTACATCACTTCTTCTCCATAACGATTTACGTTAGGTGAAGTTCATCAAGGAAGAAACAGCCATGCCACACAAAACAACCTTTACTCATGGAGAACATGCTGGAACAATACACAAAACCTCGATTATCCGGAAATCTGATGTATCCGAAACGATTTTTTAAGAAAGCCTTTTCAATAGTTTCAAAATACCTGTACATCCTATACAAGTGAGCTCGTCTATTAATTCTCCGCCATGTACATGTACAGTTATTGTACTGTATTTCTTTGTTCTCCATTTATCAACATAAAATTTGTACCTTTTAAAAAGAATGTTAGGGTATTTCTGTATTTGCGGGCTCTTATAGCATGAAAATTCGTAAATTAGGTTTGTCGATACGGGTTCAATCACATCAAATCCGGGCGAACGAGGCTTTAGTGTACTTTGAAATCTTTCATTGTGAAACTAGTCAGGAGAAAACGGTCCAACGTTTCTGTTACTTTTTGTAAACTACTTTCCAAAAGAAATATATCAAATTCATCACCTATGTTAATTTATGTAGGGTTAATTTAGCACTTACTCTGAATTTATTTGTATATAAGCTAGCTAAGTTTCGATTTACAATCATATTGAATGAGAGTTTGTGGAGGGACATGACAACGAGCAATGGTAAAGAGAAGTAACTGCTCTTACTTCTTTTTACCGTCGTGTGCCAGTTAATGTAAACGTCTGAGACAAATACGCAAAAGGAAGTAACAACTCTTAATAGTATCATATATATATATATATATATATATATATATATATTAAAAATTTTGTTATAGTTTACCTGGTTAGATCAAAATTAAATATTTATTGACGCAAAAAATAAAATAATTTAAATCACAGAGTCCTTATTTTCCTAAAAGTTAAGTTTTTGCGGTTTTCTCAAAATATCTAAAATGTAGGTACTTTCTTTTACCTTCGGAAGGCCGTATAGTACTCTCTAAACTAGATTTGTACGATAAAAATGACTTATGCAAATTATAACTATATGATGGTGTCGTGCGAAATCCATTCGACCAAAGTGCCTTGAGAGTAAGCAAGTTCTCATCTGTTGGAACTACTGCCAAATGCCCACATCTTGCTATACAATTATATTTGACACACATCATATAAACATTTTCATACATACCATATATATATATATATTTTCTGATATGATCAATTCAGATTTAAACATCAAAATTCAGCTGTTAATAATAATTATCAACTTAATATCGTCCATAGATAATTCCCTTGTCATATATTTTCTTTAGACTAAACAATGTAATCACCATCGGAAAGACTGGAACAGTAAAACAATTATAATATTTTTTCTAAGATGAAAAAAAATCCCTTTCGGTAGGCCTACAGGCTGAGGTAGATCTCGAAGTGTTTCTTATTTTCAAAATTTCAAATCTCGCCTTATATGAGAGCTATCGAGAAACTATATATTGATTTGTAGATTATTCATCAAGAGCTGTTCAACGATACCTCACAAGATTCATATATATATATATACTCGCTTTGCTTCCCTGGGAGCGCTGCCCCCCAGACCCCCGTAGGGGGTTCGCCCCCAACTTCAGTGTTTTTGAGAGGATGCGCCTCCTTTATCTTTACCAAAATCTCCCAGCAGCACTACACCACCATGGTGTCCATCTGCACCCTCCCATGGGGGGCTGCACCCCCAAGGGGAGGTTTGCCCCATTTATTGTAACCTACTCTTGGTCATAGACATTGAAAGAAAATTTCGTTTCTCTACCTTCAATGATTTGGAAATTGGGCTTTTGGGGCGGCCATTTTGGATCCAAGTTGACGACTTTTTGAAAGTTTTCTTATATTGTCGTGACCTACTTGTGATGGTACATATTTAAGTAAAATTTCATTTATCCAGATCAAACGGTGTGCAAAATGGGATTTTGAGCGGTCATTTTGGATCCAAGATGGCGACTTTTCGCAAATGTAATATGCGTCTACTACTCGTCATAATGCACTTTTATGCCAAATTTGGTATCTCTAGCTTGAACGGCGTGGAAAATGTTTCTTTAGGTCCGCCATTTTGGATCCAAGATGGCGTCTTTGGATACATTATGTAATATTTTAGTAACATACAAGTGATAGTGTAGCATGTTACCAAATTTGATATTTCTAGCTGCAGCCGTTTAAGCTGTGTATTCTATACAACAATGGGTTCGGCGGCCATTTTGGATTCAAGATGGTGACTTTTTCAACATTTCGTAATATTTTCTTGAACTACTAGTGACAATACATCTTTATGCCAAATTTCGTATCTCTAGCTCAAACGATATAGAAAATAGATTTCTTGCTTCCGCCATTTTGGATCCAAGATGGCGTCTTTGAACTCATTAGGTAACATTTTCGTAATCAAATAGTGATGATGTATCTTTATGCCAAATTTGATTTCAATAGCCCCAGCGGTTTAGGCTGTGTATTCTATACAACAATGGGTTCGGCGGAAATTTTGGATCCAAGATGGTGACCGATTTTGCTCATTAACGAACTTAACCGAGCTATTAAGCCTAGAAACAACATATAAAAATTTGGTTCAAATATCTTCAAAATTATGGCCGCTAGCATGTTAATATATATATATATATATATATATATATATATCTGGTGTAGTAAAAAGTAATCCATTATTTTTGCATGACATTGAAGGCTTGACTTACCATAGTTAGAATTATCCGATTTAGGTCACATATGCGCCGTTTTGTTCGATAACGTGTTGCCATTTGGAAGGTAATATCATGATGCCTCTCTCATAGAAGCCCTGGTCCCTATTGGCAAAAGATGTCGACTGAGGAATACCTGGAAAAATCTGTCAGGATGGTCGGCCGCTGTGATCGAACCCACGTCCTCCCGAATCTACGCCAACGTTCTACCACTGAGATTCTTCATTAAATATTTCTCGCCCTAAGCGGGCTTTAATTACTTTAACATTTACTTATTCCTCTATTACTAAATATACTGATTTATCCTAACTACCTTAAACCCTAACTTAAAATCACGCACACAAACATCCATGCCCGAGGCGGAGCTACGGTGGCTCGGTATAAGCTGATTATGTATTGTTGTTTAAATACCTTCACTCGCTGTTGCCCACATAGTGACGTCACGTCTGGCAGAGGAAATTTTCCGAAGATCGCGGTCGCTGGTGTACCTATGATTCATCTATCTTGTGTATACACTCGTTTCTTTTGTCTTGTAAGCCTTTACCAACAAACCTACAAACAGCTGATTTGAAGCAACAAGAACCACCTGCCTGCTCAACAGGTTTGCTGTTATGGATACTTACTCACTTCCTGTCTATAGCAATGTGTGTTTTCTTTTACAATTCTAAACAAAAACAATTTATGTTTTAAAGAGACTTCATGCCAAGAAACTGGAAACTAAATTGCATTTTTATAATGCAAGGAGTTTTGTTTACACAGAACCTTTACATTGAACAAGATCACAAAAACTAATTTCAGTTAGTTTTTTACATCCAGAAACGTGAACTAACATTTTTCTCTTGGACTTCTTATTTTGAATGTATTTATGGCCTTGAGGCATCTCAGGTTTAGGATGTGTGCTTTTGGATTTGCCATACTGATAAGGGAGACTATCGACAAGTGCGTGCCGAACCAGAAAAGAGGCCCATTCACAAGAGTTCCTAACGCTATAGGGAATAAATACGTACACGTATTTTAAAAATAGCCGCTGAACTAAATCAATACTCGAGAAACTGGAACAGGAACTTTAAATCAATCAGGAAGAAAAATTAAATATTATTTTATTGTCCTTTATACGAACACGAAGTTTAAGTAAGAATACGAAATATGGATAATTCGTACCACTTAAGATTATAAGATCCTGGCTCGATCTATACCGTCCTTTATACTGCTGACTGATGAGTTATTCGCCTGTTTTTAGTATACTGGCCACCTTCGAGATCCTATCCTTGACCTTATTCCACTCAAACAAGGCTCAACTATAGTGGGAACCTCCAACGAAAGGGATCATCACCAACTAAGCAAACGCTGAACCGTGACGTGATGGGTGTAGATATTGTAACTTGGAGATTTCGTATAAGGAATTTTGTGGCTAAAGTGAAAGTGAAGTGTTGCAAACCGTGCGGAAATTTTCAATTCTGCACTTCAATGCTGAAAATGTTTTCGTTTGGTGTGATTATTGCAACACTGTTAGTGATCTCTGGAGTGGAAGTTTATCCAGGCCCTACGTCATTGGATGACTTGTACAAAAAATTGGAAGAAATGGATAAGAAAATAATCAACATTTCAAGTGTAACAAATAATTTGAGTGTGCAGCTTCAAGTGGTACTGAACGAACTTAGTGTGGTGAAGAAGGAAAATGAGAAACTCAAGAAACAATTAGCTATTAATTGTGAGCTTTTAGATAAATTGGAAAACCAATCACGGCGTAAAAAACTAATTTTTATAGTAATATTGGAAATCGTAATGCAGTTGAATTTTGGGAAGAATCTAAACAACGAGTTTGTCACAAAACAACTAAATGTAGATTTAAACTCTGAACATATTGAAAGAGCGCATCGACTCGGACGTGGACCAAATGCACCGATAATTGTGAAATTTTCTGCCTTCAAGAAGAAATATTAAATTCTTAAAAATGCTTTTCGTGCGAAAGGAACCAGAGTTGTGATTTCAGAAGATTTCTCAGTGAATGTGCGTGAAACAAGGATACCACTATTGAATTATATGAAGGACGCTCGTGCAAGAGGTGATCGTGTGAGGCTTCAGTACAATAAACTATACATTAATAATATACCTTTCACCCTTGAAGAGCTACAAAGAAGTGAGAAAACATTAGTGCAAAGTGAACAAATCATTCAAAACAAAACTACAGAGGTTGTAACACTGCATGCTCAAAAGGAGTTCTCTCAACCACCTCTGAGGATACCCCCACCTCTAGTGATAAGAGACAAATGACGAAAACCACTCATTCAACCATGGCACAGCCCCCAAGGAACAAAATTTGACAAAGAAAGGAATGTGAAGGGGGAAAGGGTAAGTTTTCCTCAACTGAAGTCAGTGAAGTGTACAATCATTTTCCAAATGTAACTAGTGGTTTTGGTGAAACAAGGAAATCCTTGCGAATTTATAATCAGAACGCTAGATCCTTGCGCGGTAAAACGAATGACTTTTACTGTAGTGTAATATCAAATAATTACGATATAATTACTGAAACATGGACTAATGAATCTCATTATGACAGTGAATTATTTGATAATAGATATACTGTTTTAAGACAGGATCGCAATATTAATAAAACTGGAATGTCAAAGGGGGGTGGGGTACTTATCTCGGCTCTTGAAAAATACAATCTGTGTTTATTGAATAGCTGTGATGATCAATATGAGTGTCTGATTGCTAGAATAACTGTAAAGGGGGAGACCAATGTTTATCTGTGTTGTATATTTTGAACCGGTTTCAGATATAGATTTGTATGATAACCTATTTGCTTGCATTGAATCCACTTGTCCGCAAGGCAGTCCTATTCTCCTCATTGGTGATTTCAATTTACCGGAGTTAATCGGTACCGAATTTGATTTTGAGCAAAGAACATCTTTAAAGTGTAGAAATTTATATAATTTTATAAATTTTTATGATCTGAGATCATTCAACAATGTTGCCAATAATAATAATCGCACACTAGATCTAGTTCTGTCAAATCTTGAAAATGTTGAAGTTAATAGAGAATTGTTACCGTTGGTAGCGGAAGATATCCATCACCCAGCTATAATAATAGAAATAGTTAACAAAAAGGTCAAGAAAGAAAAGCAGAAAAGTAACACTTATTATTATAATTTTAGGAAGGCAAATTTTCTGATGTTGTATCAGGAACTACAAGCTATTGATTGGGAATTCTTACAAGTGTATCGGAATGTTAATAACTTAGTGAGTAAATTCTATAATATTGTCTATGAAATATTTGATACGTGTGTTCCCCGTAAAATAAGTACTGTTTCAAAGTATCCGTGTTGGTTCACCAAAGATATTATTAGAAAACTCAAGGTCAAGGCATATTATCATAAACAATCCAGGGTCAAAACCATGAACTCAACACCTTTCTATCAAGAATTTGCTCGATTACGTAGGGAAATTAAGAATTAAATTAGAATTACCTATACGAGTTTTATAATTAATTCTGAATATAATATTAATACCAACTCGAGCGAACTATGGAATTTTATCAAAAATAAAAAAAGGTACCTACCGCCAAATGTATTAAAATTTGAAGGTCAGGAGCTGTCTAGGAATGATGAGATAGGGAGTGCATTCGCTCAGTATTTTCAATCGGTATTTCTATCCTCCTCTCACACATATAATAATCTTAATGGTGATGCTGTTAGTAATAGAAATGATGAAATAGAGACACTGTACATTGACCAAATTCAACTAAAGGAAGTTGAAAATGCTATCAGAAATTTAAAATCAAAGACAACAGTTGGTTCTGATGGCATACCCTCATATGTAGTTAAGGGATGTGTTGATATATTTAAATATCCCCTATTGATAGCATTTAATATATCCCTAAAAACATGTACTTTCCCCGACAAATGGAAATCTGCCCTGGTTTGTCCTATCCGAAAATCTATTAATAGTAGAGACATTAATGACTTCAGGCCAATTGCAATATTACCAGCTTTTGAAAAAGTATTTGAACAGATCTTATACAAGAGAATTAGTAATCATATTCAACCAGTTATTTCAACTAAGCAGCATGGCTTTGTTTCTCAGAAATCCACGGTAACAAACTTAGCAATTGTTACAGACTACATAGCAAATTCGATGGACGAAGGCAAGCAAATTGATGTGATTTATATTGACTTTGAGAAAGCATTTGACAGGGTTAATTACAAAATATTACAGGAAAAATTAAATCACTATCACTTCTCACCCACTGTGATTAGGATCCTCTATTCGTACTTAACAAATCGCAAGCAATCAGTTGTCTATAAAGAATACAAATCATATGAATATTCTGCACTCTCAGGAGTTCCTCAAGGTTTAAACTTAGGACCTTTATTATTCCTCTTGTTTGTTAATGACCTTCCTGATTATGTGCCTGATAATGAAAAAATGTTATTTGCAGATGAGTTCAAAATATATACAAAAGTCAACTCTATCGGAGACTGCATAAGACTTCAGCAAAGGTTAGACAATATTGCAAACTGGTGTGCTATTAATCAACTTGGAGTCAACATAAGTAAATGTAAAGTATTATCATTTAATAGAAATAAAACCATTCGTCAATTTGATTATTCCATTAATAAAATTATACTAAACAGACCTACTGTAGTTAAGGATCTTGGTGTCAGTTTTGACTCGAAATTGACTTTTAACATACACGTTACAAATATAACAAATGAAGCCTTGAAGTTACTAGGATTCGTAATTAGGACGCGAAGAGAGTTCAACAACATATCAACATTGGAAAATAATTACTATGCTTATGTTCGCTCCAAGATAGAATATGTTTCTCTATTTGGAATTGAATAATCAATTGAAACATTGCCAACAATTAGAGGAAATCCAATCAATTTTCTTAAATTCTTTACTTTTAAAGAAACTCGAATCTATCCTGCTTATGATAGTTACAATGCAGTCATTAAGAACTTTAACATTCAGAGCTTGGAACAAAGGCACAACATTGCTGATCTGTTATTTCTTCAAAAAATTGTTCAAAATAAGTTAGATTGTATGGATTTTGTTTCGACATTACAGTTTCGTGTTCCATCATCTAAAACTCGTGGTTAATAATACTGCTCCACTGTAAAAAGGCAAGAACCAATATCTTGATGAGGTCACCAATCTGGAGAATTTGTACTATATATAACACATTCTCTACAGTTCACAATAATCTGGACGTATGCTTTATGTCACCTAAAGAATTTAGAGATGCGATTGTCAATAAACTCTGTACAACTACTTTGTAAAGCTCAACACTATAATTAGGCCATTGCCTGTTGTGTTGTCACTAAATAAATAAATAAATATATAGTAGATAATCACACTCGTAGACACGCATTGACAGAGTTGAGGTGCGGGCGACATCTGGTATGCACGACCGCGGCGATACTCTAGTCCTCCAAATACACTTCATTATTGTTTTTAGTTTTGTCCACATCTCCACATTTGCGTGGAAATGACGTCGTTGGTCGAAATTTTCGAGGTGGAAATTGTTGACGTACAATCGACGAAGTCGTATATACAAAGTTATTACAAACGAATTTCAATCATTGTGTATAGCAATGAAAATATATTACAGAAGTGTCAAATAAAGGCTTTTGTGTTTTAAAAGTTGTAGTATGCATTATTTTCCCGTTTAAAGTGGTATTCTGAAAGTCGTCTATTTTTTTTTTAAGATGGCGTCATTTCATTACTTTTGACGGTCTTTTCACGTTAATTCTACCTTCAGTTTTGACGTACATTCAACGTCGATAGGAGCGACATTTTTTCGTCCTTTCGACGTCCAAAATAGAACGTCGATGACGTGGGACAATCGTCGTTCACAATTGGCTATTTACAACTGGTCACCTACTGGTGCAACTTCACCTTCAGCAATAAATTTTTATCTTGTCAAATGAAACAAATGTGAGCTGCTTTTTCTTTGACTTTTTCTGCACTCAGGCTTTGTTTCGTAGACCAAATAATCGTTTTTATATTATTACATGAACGTCAGTTTATGTTTACACTTGAAATTTTCCTTAATTTGGTCAAGCATTGGTACGATCACCTTATATATTTTCGACACGCTGCAAATAGAAACAGATGAGGCAGATGCATTCGTAGAGTATTTTGATACGTATTGCTTTAATTCTTTCCCTTCGTAGCTTACCTACTTACGTAGTTAATTAAGTAATTATTTATATAAGCTACTTCTATTATATGGCGGGTGAATATACTTCCAATGTAATTATTTTGATTTATTGAATGGAGAGAGTGATATAAAATCAATTGGGAAGGGCATGAATACAAGGACACTTTTTCAAGGGCTCATGTATGTTAGTACACTCACATCACTCTTTGATTTTACATCACATTCTTCTGCTTTGTACGGAACCGAAATAATGCAAATAACTACATTGGAATTTTGTAATTCGATGCCATATAACAGAAGTAACTTTTAGAAAGAATTACTGTTCATTACAATATTCTCTTTATTACGATAAATAGACTCGTTTTGCTAGATTTAGCTTGTGATCTATTTTAAAATTTACATGAATTACGTTTTGTCTGTAGTTAAGAAGATGCATTCAACGGAATAGTAAATCATCTCAATGCTCTATGTACACACGCGCACATTATGTTTGCAGTTCTTTTGTGCAAGAGAATGTGAAAATTTATAGCTGATTACATCCACAATGGAATTACCTTATAAACAGTGTACAAGGGAGCTTTCTACTAAAAGTTCTACTTATGGAGTGCTTTCCTTCAGCTATACCCGACGGCTATACTCCGAATGTTATGATTAACTTTGACTTCGTAAGATGTAAGTCATGTTCATGTGGAAAGTCACGGTTGTAATAGTCACTTCAACCCGAGAGTTCAAAAGAAACAAATGCATTGCCCACCCCTTTCTGAAACAGTTTTGTAAATTGTATATATACACGTGCATTACTGGAAAGTATTCTACCAATAATATTTAATAGGAATTATGGAAACCGCTAAGGATACATACTCGAAGGAACAGTAAAACGACGATATCAGACATTCCCGACATGAGCCTTGTACTGTATATCAGAATTCAGTTCAAGACACATTAGGAAACTAAAATCTGTTGTGTTATTTACACATTATACATTGCACACAAATGTGTTCTCTGTAAAATTGTCCAAATAATGCATCTTCTTAGGGATTTCTTGTATAAACATTGTCGACCATCATATTTACATTGCTATACGTAAGAAAGCAACGTTATTTTCGAAAGTACAAGGATACGTATTTAGGAAAATATAAATCATACACTATAATAGTTGTCCGCCATATTCCTGCGTAATTTAAGTCCACGTTAAACACTTAAGGGATTAATATCGCGTCCTTAAGTTAAGGGCGAGTTTGAGGAACCTTGAGGGAGGTTGGTGAAACACTCTGGCGCTATAAGGAAGCGTTAAATAGACTTAACGTTTCCTTAATATTTAAGGAAGGCGGTGAAACCGGCCACGTTTTCATTTCCCAACGTAATATCCAGTAATCATGTCTCGCAAATTAATAAACCGATTTAACAGCAATGAGAAAATATTTTTTTTTATAATTAGGTAAAGTAATTACTGTAAGTATTAGTTTATTAACAGTTCTGTAATCTTATTGTGATTATAACTCAACGTGCGACCTGCCGGAGAACCACAGAGCAATTGGTGACTGGGGACAAGTGAATCTAGCGCTGAGTTGCATTAATGAAAGATCTACATATAGCCTCGACCGGGAACTGAACACATTCTCCTTATTCAGAAAGACCCAAGCTTACCGTCTTCATCAATTTGCCAGTTATAGTTCTGTACTAGAAGATGGATGCGTAATATCATTATTGATCGTTCTTAATTCATCCTAGGAATTACTCACTTTAAGTTGTTAATTAGAGAAGGAAATCCCCATCGATTGACAATTTATTTTATTTCTGCTAACATGGTAGTCGTAAAAGTTGAACGTATTGTTACCAGTGGTATTTCAGCCTTCACGGACGCCGGCTGCACCAGGGCACTCTTTAGAATTTACAAATATATTTGTATAATTATATGAAATTTTATACAACGGAGGACGTAGTAGCGGCAGAGTATATTTTTCTGTAGAAATTCTCCAGTCCCTTTTCTTTTGTGCAAGTGCAACTATCAATTATTGTAGCCTTCACCAAGCAATGCAGACAAATCACACTATTTCACTACGAATTTGTAACACAGAATCGCTTTTTGTTCCACCAGCTACACTTCTTATGCTCACCTGTAAAAAGTAAAGGGAAGGTAAACCTATCTCCTGTACGATACACATGCACCGTGAACGGTGCACGGGGATGTGGAGGTAGCGCTCCAAATGTTCTCGACCTACGGCACAAAATGTAGTGGGGTGGTCAGTCCCACGTTCGACCTCCTTTACCTCCCAAGGTGCCTAGGAATACCAAGCCCGCTCTGGTACTCAATGTGATAGGAGATTGAGTGCGTCTCAGAACGCCAGGCATGCATGCCTGGGATTTGCATTTGCGTTTGCGTTATCTGACAGGTGAATGATTTGAAGTTTCGGACCTAAGTCTATGCCTTCTATATGTAATGCGAGTAATGACGTGAGATGAAGATATGGATGCTAAATAGGACGCAACTGTCGCAGCCCTATCAATATGGTATGAGAGTGATGAAGGGATATTATCTGATATGCAAGAAGAGGTGGAGGATTTCTAGTGAAGGACACAAGTCTTCATAAGGTAGGCGTGAGAACACTGCGAGAAAAGTCTAAAGTGTCCTGGACGGGATTTGAACCCGGGCCATCCAATTCGTAGTCATACGTGCTACCGCCTTATGCACGGCGACTCCTATGTTTGCCTGTATTTAATATTCTAAAAACTGCTATAACGTGTGTATTATTTGCGCTTTTGGATTGAAACTCTCTTACTACTGTTTTGTAGTACTTGCTATGAGTGCAAACTCTATTTTATAAATGGAAATCCCCTTTCTTTCCCTGTACTTTTCAACTGTGTGATTTATGTAGCACAACTATTATTATTGTATTCACGACATAATCTTTGTTTCAGTGTATCTTTCTCCGACATTTTCTTAAAAGAGTTTGGTTCACTCTGATTCTACATAATTTATTTGAAAGTTCAGAAATGTTTCTCTTCGTCCTGTCTTAAAGTATTCTTTTTCTTCTGTTGAAGATACGTACAACACTCGTAGTGATGTAGCGACGACTATTTAAAAAAATCAGGTGTTCACAGGCATAGCATATTCAAATTGATATATGTTTTTTAATAAATCCACATTTTCAGAAGCTGACGTATAAATTATGTAAAATTATCTTACTAAATTTAGAATAAACAACCGTTTAGTTATGAAAGTATTGTTTTAGCTTGCTCTTTAGATCAACGGGTGTTCTTTGTTCTATTTCGCCGATAATAAATTACTGTCATATATACTTGGGAACAATGCGATAGTTCAAAGCAAAAAACTTAATTTAGGTTTAACTTTTGTCATTTCTAATGGGATTATCTCAATGAAAAATACAATGCCTATAGGAATGAAATACTCAATTTAAATTCCATATAGAGAACACACACGTATAGAGGTTGGGTATATATACAGAATTATTCTATTATATACTGATACATGATTGTGTTATATAGTTAGAGGCAAAGAGACTTTCGTAATTTGAAGTTTCACTTCGGAATAATTCAATCTATCTGAAGCTTATGACATTAAAATGCCAGAGAGAATATATCTATACCAAAAAAGAGTGAGTTGAAATTAGAAAACTGATAAATATTCCCCGAAGTAGATTAATTGATTTTTACTCTTTCTATTGAATTCGCCTTTTCCCTCTACTTCAAATGAACGAGCAGGATAAGTTCTTCATGTCTTTCAGTTCGTACACATTGTTTACTCCAAATAGGTTAACAAACTTGATGTGATTAGAGCACGTAGTAAAGGTTTTAAGTAAAGAGTGCCCATGTAATTGTATTTATTATTCAGCAGTTCGTTCATGGCAATCAAGCACAGTTTGTGGATACAAATATAAATCAGTCGAAGTGGCAACAGTCTGTACACTGTAGAAAATGGTACACTTTATTTTTTCTTTTTATCTTTCTTTTCTGGAAGTCTCTTAGTTGTGCGCTCAAGATACCTAACGAGTTTATTATTATTATTTCTTTCTTTCTGAAGGTAAGATTTCAACATATCTTTTGCGCTTAGTTTTTTAAAATTGATTTTGAAACATTCCCTGCTACATACACTATCCTTACAAACTTCGGCTAACTCCTTTTTCCATCGAACGCTTTCAACACACATATAGCAAGAAAAGAGATTTTTTTTTTTTAATTTATTCAACTTTTGTACATTACAAGTTTACATAACATTTCGACTCACAGAAGTCTCAGCTTGTGTGTGAGTATTATTCTCGAATTATCATTAGTTTGTTGTTGTCTGGTTACCCATAAGAAATTATTTACATAATATTACTTCTACATCGTTGTCATTAATACTTTCTAACCAACTCAAAACAGTTTTTTGAATCGGCTTGTTTGTTTCTCTTTTCTAATGTTTATAGGTATTTTACTGTAAATTTTTGGTACAAGATAGTAATATTTGGTGGTGTGTTGATGTTTTGTTAGTTCTGATTGTTTCTATATTCTCATTTTTGACACTTCTGGTTTCATACTCATGACATAACCTCTTCAGTTTTGTTTCTTTTGTTCTAATTTACGTCAATACACTTTTTAAATATAATCTATTGATTGGTAATACATCAAAATCGTTATACATTTTTTTAACATCAGAATTAAATTCAAACATAGTCTCGAAACATTGTTCTGTTGGGTTACAAGAGGTTTTATGTGAGAGGCGTATGTTGCACCCCAACTTAGTATACAAGTAGTCTAATAAGCTTTGTGTAAAAGCAAAGTACACCATACGCAATGATTTGTTATCAATAATTTCTCTAAGAAGAACAAATCTATAAGATGTTTTTCTTAATGTATTCCTCATGGGCAATATATGTAAATTCCATTTTCGATAATTGTCCATTAAAATTCCTAAACAATTAATACTTTCTTCTCTAATGAGAGGTATACAAAGACAGTTTGGTTTTACATCACAATTATGAAGTATTGGTTCTTTATTCATAGGTTGTCCAGCAAGTGTATGCGAGAAAGTTATATATCTGGTTTTACGAATATTCAAAATAAGTAAGTGAACATTTAACCAAGAAGTTATTTTTTTTAGTTAAGTTTCTGCCGTTTCAAATGTTTCTAGTCATGCTTTTCTAGTAATAGTTAAGGTAGTATCATCAGCAAGCGATTGTATGTGACCTCTTACTTGCAAATTACATAAATCATTTATGTATATAAGAAATAAAATGGGGCCTAATACTGTTCCCTGATTTAAACCTAATTTAACATGCATAAAGTTACTCATGGTTTCACCAATTTTAACAGTTTGTTGTCTGTTTTGTAAGTAACTCTGAAACCACTTCAGTGATACACCTCGTACTCCACAATTTTTAAGAATAATACGTTGCTTGTAGCACAGTTAGTTAAGCCAGATTAGGTTTTATCCCGCCTTGCTAGACGACTAAAATCGCTTACGGATACAACTATAACTTGGGTACAAGGGCATTCAGAATAAAACAGTATTTAAATAGTGACTGGAGACAAGAAAGTATAGAAGAAGTAAACGAAACTTAATTAATTTGCCATGTGAAAAGAGTTATTTTAAACTCGTAAATAAGTCGACGTCTAAGGATTATGTTGTCGTAACTCCTGTTAAGTTCCTATGGAGATACGATAATATAATCCTCAGGTGTCGAAGTACGCCTCTTTTTATAGCGGAGAGTTCGTTACGGGGTAAAGACCTTTCGCGAATTTTAGCTTCAGTGTACATCGTAATTATATACGTATATAATACGTATACATATACACGAGTTTATTAATTCGCGTAACTGAGAAACAGACCTGTAAAAACGAAAGTTTTCACGATATTGCACTACATTTTCCACAGTTGCTCACAAAATCCTGACGTTTTGAAACTGAAAATATTTTCCTAAGCTAAATTTCAATCCCGCTTTTAGTGGTTAGAACTCAGAAGTGAACCTCTTTTATGGGAAAATTAATGTCAGTTCAGAGAACCATTTTTGCTTGTCTGTAGTTTTATTAATTACCAAGAAATTAAGTCAGACTTTGAACTGGGTTTATAAAATATTGTAGCGTCTCTCGGTCTGAAGCTCTCGCATTTCATAAAATGGAATAGTCCTACAAGTGGGGCACCCTATATACTCCACCGTCCATGTGGAAGTGAGGTGGGAACTTACAACATCCATTAATCTGTGACCTTGCTAATGCAAGTGTCAATAAGGTCATTCGGTAAGATAAATATCTGATAACTGAAAGCAGATTAACTGAAATCTACATTCCAAAGTTCATTGATGAAAGCATGTTTTCACTCTACTAACCGTCTTATGGGGTGCTGTATGGGATTATGATACTTTATTTTGTTAAGCACGGTCATTCGGTAAGATAAATTTGTAATAACTGAAACCTGCATTTCAAACTTCATAGTTTAACGCATATTATAACCCCCACAGAGACCATTATGGAATATGTGGAGAGTATGGTACTATATTTTGTTAGATACGGACCTTCAGCAAAGTAAATATGCTATACTTATTACTTATTAACAATTTAATTGAAACTTATATTACGAAATTCATAGCTTAATGGATGTTATAACTCCACCCCACTTCCATGTGGGGTGTGTATAGGGGTATTGTATTACATTTTATTAAATGCGAGGTTCGCTTTCGAGCTTTAACCCCTGAAAAGGATACTGAAATTTAGTTTACGAAAATATTTTCACAGTGTCAAAACGTCAGAGATTTGTGAGCAGCTGTGGAAAATTTCATGCAAATATCGTGAAAATTTTCGTATTTACAGGTCTACAACTCAGTTACATGAATTAATAAACAGTCTGTATAATTTAGTGTTTCTGTGATCTTATAAAAGCTAAAAGATAGCATTTGACATTTGTTAATTTATCTTTTCAATAATTTCCTAAATGTTAAAATTTGAACGTTGAAATTTATTAAAATTTTCTCTTTAAAGAAAATCTGTCGTATTTGTTTTTCTAATACCCCAGACTTCCAGCTACTTTCTCTTTGATATCATAGGAATTGTATAAAAAAAATTCAAAGTTTTGGAATTTCTTGCATTAACATTTTTGATGAGAAACAGTGAGTATGGATTATCTTAAACACTTCGACAGCTCTTGTGGAAACTGGTTGCCCTTCGATAGAAATAGTACAAAAGATCTTGTGCAGTGTGAAGCCTAATTTTGAAACTACAGTATTTCAGGGTCTGCGGAGAATTTATAAGAAAGTTTCAGATGATAATTCTGCAGACAGCGTGGAAAATAGAAGTGATAGCAGACATTCAGCAAGGAAAATATTTTAGTGTCATGTTTGCCGCTAGTATCGTTTTCTTAAATCCCCCTCCCCCACGTGTTGTGAGACCCAAAAAAATTCTAATTATAAATGTTCTACAAGAGAGAAGGAAATTTTCTTCATTGTTGAAGATTTGGAGAAATATTTTATGGTCCATTACGGCAAGACTAACAACAAATGACTAGAAAGTTAAATAAATTTTCAAAACGATTAAAGTGATCTGCATATTTTGTACAGTTACTATTCATTCGTTTCCCCATTTTAGCTGGTTTTAATGTCTATAAGTTCATGATTGAAGAAAATATTTCAGCATAATTTAAATTTCATACGCACTAACTGGACTATCACTCACACTCACCATACATTACATAAGCTTTGCGAACCTGTAAGAAAAGCGGAGCAGCCATAATATTGAAATGCAAATTTTCTTAACTTCCCAGTACGTAGAATGAGCGAGTTACCTAATAAAATGCTATCCATAAACTACCACAATAAGTAAATATTAACATAATATTAACTAGCAACAGTGACCAAGAAAGAAAGTTTGATTAGTCAAAGCAAATAATTACACAGTGCTAAAGTTACGTTATGTTAGATACTAACAGATACTCTTCTATTGAGAATGACAAGTACAGTCAGTTCACACACATACTTCCAAACACACAATTTTATGCTAGAAATGGAAAGGATGTTGAAGTACAATATTATTTATAGCATTCTAATACGAACGGTCACAAATGACGTTCCAAATCACAAATAATCAATTTTAATATCATCGATTGATTCACTAATAAGTACAAGATCTTATTGTATTAGTACAAATCAGTAATTTTACCGATAAAAGACAGAAAGATGAAATTTTAAATATCTAACTCAAGAACATAATTTTTTATCTGTACATGGATTAGCATAAACGTATAAATATTGATCGTTCAACTAGAAAAATTGAAATGAACAACTTATACTTTGCATCTTGAGATAAATTAGTTGGAGATCACCAATGCGGATTTAGAAGAAATACATCTATGTTGAACCAGATTTTCGTCTTGTGAAAATATAAGAGAAGAAATGTGAATTCACTAGATGTTCATTAATATTAAGAAAGCACAGGGTTCTATCAATATTGATAAACTATACAATACTTTTGTACGAATTATAATTGAAGACTTTAGGGAAAGAAGAGGTAATCCCACGAACTGGTGAGGACTATCTCAGAACTACGAAATCATCAGTTGTGTTCTTGCTACTCCGAACTTTGGAAACAGAAAATTAGGTAAAGAGAATACATATGCTTCATTACCTACTGCATAAATTAGTATATTTGTTGGCACAATACACTAAGGTAGGCCTACGTTTAAAAACAAACAAAAAGTAAAAAAGATCCGATATATATATATACACAGGGGTTGGACAAAAAATCTAAAAACACGTCATACAGGACACGTAAGTGTGGCCCGCCACTGTACACCACGTGTTGCGGTTGCCGATCGTGTTTTGTTTTCAATGTGTCATGTGGACCTTCCTCTTCCGTCAGCAGTACCCAGTTCACCTGTGAGTGTCGTGGTGTGCAAGTGGTGCGGTAAAATGGGCGACCTGACAGACTTCCAAAGAGGCATGATCGTTGGTGCCCGTCTGGTTGGAGCTTCAGTGACAACAGTGGCGACCATTGTGGGGGTATCGACAGGCACTGTGTCCAATGTCACGAGGGCATACACAATGCATGGGCAAACAACGTCTGCAAAGCACAACAGTGGTCGAAAGACAATCCTGTCCGATAGGGACAGGAGGGCATTAAAACAGATTGTAGCAACTAAAATGCAGACCACTACAATGAAAATTACGTCTGAATTCATTTCCGGCCTACAGAACCCGGTTTCATCAAAAACAGGGAACTTCATAAAATGAAAATTCATGGCAGGGCCGCGATCGCCAAACCTCTGGTCACAGCAGTAAATGCGAAGCGGGGTATCCAGTGGTGCAAGGGCCACAAGGAGTGGACGCTTGATCAATGGAAACACGTAATGTATTCCGATGAATCGACCTACACCTTGTTTCCAACAACCGGTCGTGTTTACGTATGGAGAACACCGTCGCAGGCCTATGATCCAGACTGTCTGCGCCCAACTGTAAAGCATGGGGGTGGTTCTGTTACAGTATGGGCAGTGATATCGTGGTTTTCTGCAGGTCCCATCATAGCCCTGCATGGAATGATGAATGGTAAGGCGTATGAGGCCATTTTGGGGGACCAGGTTCTACCCATGGCCCACACATTGTTCCCGGATGGTGATGGCATCTACCAAGGTGATTTGTCACCCTGTCACGCTGCAAAAACGGTGCAATCATGGTTTGAGGAGCATGACCAGGAGCTATCACACCTCCCCTAGGTCCCACAATCACCAGATCTGAACATCATTGAGCCATTGTGGTCTGTGTTAGAAAGGCGTGTTCGGTCTCATTACCCTCCACCATCATCCCTTAAGGAACTGGAGCATGTTTTGGAGGAAGAATGGTACAACATTCCACACACCACGATTCAGGAGCTGTATACGTCCATTCTACGTCGGTTCCAAGCTGTTTTGGACGCAAAAGGAGGCCCCACACCATACTAGGTATGATTTTCACACTTTTTCAAACGTTTTAGATTTTTTGTCCAACCCCTGTATATATAAACTGTCTCAATCAATTTGAGCTATAGGCTTGCCAGGTACTTTGAGCTATAATTACGTTCATTGTATGTATAAGGTAAACGCACCAGTAATGGACACTTTAAGAACACTTTTCACAGTTATAATTTTTAACTTAAATACAGTTTAAATGTATCGATTAAATGATAATGTTACACGTTCTCCATGCATTCCTCTAGTGATTTCTACCCATTACTTTCATTAATATACACTTTTTCAGAGGAAATTAAGTTTTTTGTCTGGCATTGTTTTTGTATCAGTGATACGGAAAAAACGGATGTTCCAGTAATAGACTTGTTTTCATATCTGAGGGACAGCATACGTAAATTCATCAGGACCATCGTTCTCGTTCACACTTTTAGTACATTTACTGTGTGCAAGTAATTCCACCTTAACATTTGTAAAAAATACACTATAACAGATACCACTACATGGAAGTTCATTATTCGTTAAAACATATTCACATTCCCCTTCAAGTAAAATAGAATATTCATCATCAAAACTAAATTCCGTTTCTAAATTTGATGAGGATATAGTGCGAAAAATAGCAGACGATGGGGTTTCATTTTCTGTCTTGATTTCATCCATACATCGACCTTCAAAAAATACATGGTTTAACTGAACTTATAAAGAGAGTGAAAGATTCACTAACGTTCTCTATCGTAGCTAGAAGTCAACTGAGCAGTAAAATTTTAACTAGGCCAATTTTTCCTCGAGCATCAAAAGATAAGAAAGTTAAAAATAAAATATGTAAGCATGATAACATAAGGTCAGCAGCTGCCCTCTTGTAATCTCAATGTGTAAAGATGATAAGGTAAACAATGTTCTGACTAATTTCAGTTACAACTTCTAAATAAACATTCCTGATGTTAATAAACATTACAACATAAGGTCAACAAGTGCCCTCTTGTACACATGATAAGGTGAACAAATAATCTGACTACCAGTTACCAGTTTCATGACAATGCTTTTCGAAGTTTCGGCCGTGAGGCCATGTGAAGTGACTCGTTGGCTTGATGATGGACGTATGTGGTTAGACAGGGTGCAACTGTCGCTTCCCTGGTTAGTCATGATGCTAAATAGAAGGAGAAGGAGGGATGGCGTAGATGTTAAGCCACAATGTTACACAATTGCAGTTGTTATGCAATGCTCTGGAGCGTGTTATGTTCTTCAAGAAATATCGTGAGTTGAGTTCATGTTATATTAAAGTTCAGAATTATGGTCATTAGTTGTAAAATGGGTGATCATAACGGACGAGGCATACGGTATGTGTATCTGTATGGTAATAGTGTGCCAATCTCTTGTAGAGGGACATGTTGAGTAATGCTGATGCGGTGCCAGAATGATCGTGTAGAGCGAGCAATGAAATCGGAGAGAAGTTCAAGATTAAGATCTTCATGTATCTGAATAATTCGAGTATCCTTCGAGTGACCGGAGATGATGCGAGCAGCTAAATTTTGAACTATTTGAAGTTTCTTGAGGTTAGTATGAGCTGCATGTTGCCAAGCAGGAGCAGCATAAGTGAATATAGGTCGGATCATCATTGCATAAATACGTAGCTTTAGTTCAATTGAAAGCGCCGAACTTTTGAGCATGGGATAGAGTGCCATGGTTCTTTGTGTTGCTCGTTTGGCTGCAGACTGTAAATGAGTTGCAAATGTTAATCGACGATCAAGGTCAATTCCCAAATATCTTATGTATAGTTAATGGTTCATTGAAGAGGCTGAGCTGTCTGAGATCACGAGGTCTTCGTCGAGTGAAATAAACTACTGCCGTTTTGTCCGGGTTAATTTTGATTCGTTATTTGGTAAGCCACTGTTGGAGGAGATCAAGATGTCGCTGAGCTTGTAGGTGAGCATATCTATGGTTGCGGTGAGAAGAGAATAGTGCTATATCATCAGCAAATGTAGCAAGATTGGTAGACGGTGAGGTAGGAAGATCAGCTGAGTAGAGATTGAAGAGCAGTGGTCCAAGTACTGAGCCTTGGGGGACACCACCAGTGATCGGTAAGGTTGCAGATTTAGTGCCATTACAGGAAACAAAGAATGTGCCCTCAGTAAGATAAGATTTAATAAGCCTAATAAGGTAATCTGGAAAAGCAGCTTGGATTAGTTTATACACTAGTCCAGAATGCCAAACACGATCAAATGCCTTGGATGAGTCAAGGAATAAGCCTATGGTATGGCCAAATGAGTTGTACTGATAAGTGATATTTTCAATAACTCGTACGAGCTGTGAGACTGTGTCAAATCCCGGTCGGAATCCATATTGATGAAAAGGTAGAAGATTGCGTGCTACGACATGTTGAGATAGTCGACGGTGAATTAGCCGTTCAAAGATTTTGGCAAGTACAGGTAGCAAGCTGATTGGTCTATGGTTAGTTGGAAAAAGATGATCTTTGAAGGTTTTAGGTATCATTATAACTTTGGCAGTTTTCCAATGCTGCGGAAAGTAGCTGTGTAGTAACATGGAGTTGAAAAGACGTGTGAGCAATACAAGTAGTTTTCTGGGTGCATTTTTGAGAGCTTGTGCAGAAATACGATCAGATCCAGGAGCACTACGACCACGAAGTCTACGTATGACCTGCTGAACTTCACGTGGTGTTGTAAGATCAGTTGGTGGAAAAGGGGCATTAAGCCTAGTAGTGCGTACAGTGTGGTTTACATGTTGAATAGTAGGTTCATCATAGGGTTCTGGATTGGGCATAAACTGTTGCTCTAACATTTCAGAGAAGACCTGTGCCTTATCATCCTGCGTAAATACCAGCCCATGTGGTCCATGGAGTGGGCTAGAAGCTGTAACAGTGCGAGGATTAGTAAATCTTTTAGCTAATTTCCAAAATTCAAAGTTCGGTTTGTCCATTTCATGAAGTTTGAGGTCCCAACGTTGAATTGTAATTCTTTGTAGCCTGTGCCGTACTCGTTTGCTTATAGAATTGTATAGTTTCTTCCATTGTGGATCACGTGTAAGCTGCCACCGTTTGCGTGTCCATCGTTTTATAGATATTAATATGCAAATCTTCGACTTTGGTAGTAACAGCGTGAAGCGTTATTGGTGGAGGAGAACTAGAGACCGTGGATTGCGCATTGGCATCATCGGAGGCCATATCAGGTGGAAACCGGGCAGCCCCGCGGGCGGCCTGGCTCCGGGAGATTGTACTTCTTGAGGTCTTGCAGAGAACTTTCGTCGCTCTCTTTCAATTTACTATTATTTATTATGTTGTCAAGTAATTAGCATCAACTATCCGCCCCAGGTGAGCTTAGCGAGCACCAATATCAGCGATTGGAACACCTAGAATGGCTGTACGAAGCACACGGGCATCCGCAAGCAACGGATCCTATTACTCATATGAATCTGACTAATTTCAGTTACAACTTTTATCCTCTAAATAAACATTCCTAATTTTATTGTGTATACATAAGGTCAGCAAGTGTCCTCTCGTTATCTCATTATGTGAACAGCAACAGCCAATCAGAGAGTTAGAAACGGCGGACATTTTTTTACGAGGATCAGGCGCCCTCTACTACTGCAGTATACTTAGAATATGGAAAGATAAACAACTGATTAGCACGACAGCTCCGCGACACATCAGAGGCACCGGGTATGCCATCTAGAGACATCAATCGGAGGCAGGCCAGAGAGCCACAGTGCAGTGGTAGACTGTTGGTGATTGTGTGTATATGGTCGAAAGATGCCTCTTCGTCGAATGCAGCAATCCTGTCAGCAGGTTTTCATCTTCGATCGCGGAAGAATTGTGCCATATCGCAAGCACGGTTTATACTTTAGCAACATTGGTGCCCTATTAAACGGACTGCGTCCACAATGCAGTGCATGTGGACTAGACGGCTCCACGAAGGCACTACGCAACGACATGTCGAATCCCAACGACCGCGCTATAGCCGTGTCGCGAGTATCGTCCATGGAGACCCGAATGGCAGGACATTCTCTTTTCAGACGAATCCCGCTTCTGTCTGCAGCATTATAATGGCTGCATCCGTATCTGACGGTACCATGGCACTAGGCTGGGAGACGCCTGCTTTTTGCATCGCGTAGGTTCGGCATTAGCTGTTATGGTATGGGGTGCCATTTGATTCTGTGCCCGTTCGTGTCTCCTACGGATTGATGGACATGTGACCTACCAACGGTACATTGACAATGTGTTGGATCCAGTTATGGTCTCTTTAACGCAGGCCCTGCCGGGGACCATGTTCCAGCAGGATAAGGCGCGCCCGTATATGGCACCTGATGTTTTAGCCGTCCTGGCTGGACACAATATTCCTCTGCTTCCTTAGCTGGCGCGTTCACATGATGTCTTGCCTATTAAACACATTGTTCCATCATTGCACGACATCTCTCACGCCAGCGTTTCCGTCATTCTGAACGTCCATGGTAAACCCACAGGCTACTGAACTTCGGTAGTTCTGTTCCGAAGTTTTACCATTTACTACTTGTTTCGTAGGATCTGCCAAATTTGGGGCTGCTATCTTCTCTCCTTTTTGATGTTGCATTTTAAATGTCGAGCAATGTACATGCACATGTTTTGTCAACATATATAATGACACTTGTCATAAACCTATGTTTAACAATATTAGGCCATTTTGAAGTTCATTAACACAGAATTACGAGGTTTACCCCACGAAGCTAATGACAATAATTTTAGTTCTCAGTACCTGACAGCGCTGTGAACAGTGATACCAGAAACATTTCGAAATGATTGAGACAGTCATGGGCGGCGATTGCCGGTCAAAAGTACCTGTCAAGTAAGCCTTTGAAGTATTACTGTAAAGTGTAAAATATGTATGATCTTCTAACGAAGTTTTCAAAAGTGAGATTGCATAAATTACAAAATATTCTTGTACAACATTTATAATAAATGGGACCCGATAATTATTTAATTAACATTCTTTTTAATTGTTGAAATGTATTCATACGTGGGCAAACTGAGTGATTATGATCAGTTTTGGGTTGTTTATTCTCACTTTTTTTTTATTACATATTTTGGCACATTTTATACTTAGATACATATTTAAATGTATTTTCTCCCTGCATACATATTTTACAAATCGTTTAACAAATTAATTTCGTGTATAATGATTTTAAGTAAATATATTGATTTTAAAGTAAAAGTGACTGAATTTGATGTTTTCCGTAATTTAGTGTATTTTCTACGTTTCAACTTAAGCATATTTTTTTTTTTTTTAATTTGTACGTAAAGGGAAAACTATACAGTATCCTGATACGATTTGGAATTCCGAAAATATTGGTTCAGTTAGTGAAGATGTGTCTCAGCGGCCCCATAAGCAGAGTACGGATAAGTAATAATATGTCAGATAGTTTCAAGATTCGCAACGGATTGAAACAAGGCGATGCCTTGTCACCACTACTGTTTAACTTTGCGTTAGAATACGCGATTTTAAAAAATAAAAGGGACAAAAAGGGACTATCATTGAATGGTTTGAATCAATTGTTTGTATACGCGGATGATGTAGATTTAATACCGGACGATATAGATGCACTACAAAGCAACACCGATGTCTTAGTAGAAGCGTGCGATGAGATAGGTCTACAGGTAAACATAGATAAAACAAAATACATGATAAGCCGAAAAACAGGGAATGAAGGAAATAAAAACATAAGAATTAGGGATGAGGTCATAGAGAAAGCAAACAAATTTAAATACTTAGAAGCATACGTAACAAGCAAAAGTGAGGTCACGGAAGAAACAAAAAGTCGCTTAGTATCGGGAAACGCATGTTTCTATTCAGTCCAAAATGAAATTAAAAATATACAGAACGGTTATTCTGTCGGTAATACTTTACGGTTGCGAATGTTGGAGTACGACGCTAGCAGATGAACATTAATTACGTGTATTTGAAAATAAGGTTTTGAGAAAGATATACGACCCGAAACGGGTCGAGATGACTGGAGAGCGGAGGAGACTGCTTAATGAAGAACTCCACGGACTGTACGATTCACCAGATGTTGTAAAAATAATGAAATAATAATAATGGTACTAAGGTGGGCAGGCCATGTAGCTCGGATGGAGGAAAAACGAAGATTATATTATATCTTGGTTGGAAGACCGGATGGAAGGAGACCATTGGGAAGACCGATACGTCATTGGGAGGACAATATTAGAAGAGATCTTCGAGAAGTATGTATTCGTGATGAAAACTGTCTTGATATTGCCCAGGATAGAATCCAATGATGAACGTTTGTTACTACGGCGATGAACTTGCGAGTTCGATAAGCCATAGAGTGAGTTAGTTAGTTTTATGTAATTTTAGTATACGCAAATAAATCCTCACCGTTGCATTTTTAAAACTAATTGTTTATCGAAGTTCAAATTTGTGTTGATAACATCGTGTAATGCAGAAACAAGTTTTTCGCGTTATAAAACTTTTTACCTGACAATCGACATTCCTTTCTGTTTGAAAATCAAAAAATGCAAAGTGTTTTACACTGTAATGTCAAGAAGAGGTGCTCGCCTTGTAATTAGAAGGACCCGGGTTCGATGCCGATGCAAGATGGCTAATGCCCGGTGTAAAATGGCTGAAATTAGATTGTATCTGGAATCCTTTAGATGAGTAAAACTATATGCTTGTAAGTAGCAGTAACAGTTCATTCTTGTTTCGGTTTTTCGCGTAACGTATATGCAGACACTATAAAGCATTATTTACAATATATTCCCAAACTACCAAATTTAATGTAGGTAACACTTTCGGTTTTTCTCACGTAAGAGCATATGAATATAAACAATTAATAGCACTGTCTTTCGTATAACACTAACTGCAGTACGTAGTGTATTATTTTGTGTAACTGTAGATTGTCAGTTTTTGTTCATATTAAATACATAGTTTAAGCACATACTTTTTACATTTTTGAACACATATTACATAATTATAATACAAATTAAGCACATGGGTTTCCGGGCCTTAATTTAATAAACTTTATTTTGATTTTTATCATGTGTTATTGTCAAATTATAAATGGTAACTACAGTACTAGCACTGCATATATAGAAAACACGATTCTGTGAGAAGAAAAAAATTATATAGTTGTGCATGGATATCACGGGTATCATGTCATGGGTATGGATTCAACACGGAATATCTCACATATACCAAAAAATATCTGTAATCTACGGTTTAATTTATGTTGTTTTTCTTTTTAATTACCTATATAAAAGTAATTCTTGCTTAAAGAGACGTTAGCACTGTTACAAACTGCTGCCCTGGAAAAATAAAATTTAGAAAGAAAAAAATGAAGGCTCATGTTTTTCTAAAAGAAACGGAAGTTTTAGAAAAAAAAAGAAAACGTTTTATTTTTTATTAACAACACTAGGCATACTCCCTCACTTAGAATCATTTAGGAAACTAGATGAAGCAAATTGTCTACCGATGCACGTGGTTTACACCAGTGGTTTTCAACCTTTTAATACTTACGGACCGGCAAATTACAGGGGAAAACTTTCAAGAACCGAGAAGATACCATTAAGTTAGAGGTTTATTTGATGTTCGAAAGATGACAGCATATCTTTAGATTTAGTTGTTTTAAAAAAGAAATGTTAATCTCAATTTTTAACTGTTGGAATGTACAAAATAAGTGTTAAATAATTAAATGCATTCATTTTCCGAGGACCGGGACAATAGTTTCGCTAACCGGTGGCTGAAAGTCACTGGTTTGCACCACTTACTTTCAACTAAAAAGGGACCTATCGAGAAGTGAACGCAGAATTCTTCGAAAGAGATCTTAACATTATACCATATACGCCAAAACTATCTGCAAAAATGAAGAGACAACTGAGATTTTTTTAAATGAGAAATCGAAATGTTGAGTTTTCTCCACGTTGGAAATAGCTAAAAACAGAATTCGACCGACAAACTTCGCAGCTGAATGCATGGCACCAGAACAAGATAGAAGGTGCGTATATTGTAAAGCGTCATGATCTCTTACAAATGGTCGTAAAATTTTGTTTTCGGCGCGTACTTCTTGATAGCGCACCTTGTAAGTAATGAAGACCAAAGTAACACTACCAGTAGGAACGAAGTAACATCCTAGGTAGGTGGTAACATTAATATATCCTAACGTAGAAAGAGGCAAAAATGTGGATAAGGAAGTACCTTGCAACCAGAACTACAGTGATTTTAATAAAATAAGTGTTGGATTACGAACTGTCTTAATATTTCAAGAAAATAATCTTAGGAAGGGTAATGTCCAGAATAGTGATAATCAAACAGTGTCTCTTGGTCGATAAGTAACCAGTCAGACATAGTACTTTCTTAAGAAGAAGGATACCCAAAAGCAAAACAGTACATGTGTCAAACATCAGACACTCAACTATATTATACTTAGATTAAACAGGATAAGAAAAAGAGAATGGTGCTTTACGGAAACAAAGGACGTTAAGAAACAGAATTTTAGGTTGATTTATTATGAAATAGGGGAGGCAAGGAAGTCGACGAGTACGTAGTTTTGAAGGTGCTATCCCCACATTAGCCTAGTGTGAGTGAAGAAAAGTTGAAGAACTTCAGTCATGACTCAGGATGGCCGTCCGCAGAGCTCCAAACCAGAAATTTATGAATGCGAGGTCCATCTTATGGAAATAATAGTGCAAACAGGGGAATAAAGTTCAGATGCGAGAAATAACATGTGATCACTATGCCACACCGGAGGAGGTAGAGCTAATACGCAACAAATACAATCATTTTCAATTCAGTTCGCGAACAACATACTGAGGATTGTGGAAAGACCAAGGCAAACCTTACTTTCACGGAAACCGAAACTTATAACTGCATGCTTGGGACAAAAGTGATACGTCATAGGACACACAGGAGAGAAGGGCGAAAGAGTGTATAAATATACTAAAAAATCTGAAATGAAATAATAGGAAGAAAAATGTACCGGTATGCCAAACTCGGATATATGAATATTTCCACGGCATGATAGACCACAAAATTAAAAAATATGATTTGGAGGAATTGAACAAAATTGGCATTACATACCGTATGCTTTGCCGTGAGAGGCAGAGTTGGTTAACGTTGAATTAATAAGTCAAAGATAATATGCAGAACGTTATGTCGTTAGCAAAGCATTTGAGTGAAGATATAAAGAAAACTGGTACCACAAAAATTTAGCAGCCATGTTTATCCAGAAATTGTGTATTCTTAGAGATTATATTATGTATATCAAGTATAATGTATTACATTTCATGTTGTATGGTAGAAATGTTAGTACGCGTGTGTTATAGAAAATAAGATGAAAAAGGGTGTGGGGTGATGAGTTGTTATAAACAATAATGTGAGTTTGGGACAAGCTAGTTTTGTAAGAACATGCTCTTGTTATAGATATTTCAAATCAATGGTTGATTGTCATGTTTAAAAAGAAATATTGATATTGTCTTACCTATGACGTATCCTGTGAAAATATACAAAAACTGTCAAGGTTGCAAGGTACCCTACTACGCAGCTATTGGAGTAAAATAAAAGTATTAATACTAGTAAGTGAATATTATTGTTATCAAATGATACATGGAAATTACGTTAACTTCTAAGATTATTATATTTATGAGAACATTCACAGATCAGGTGTTCCATGTTTAATAAATATATTATTAAACTTTATATTATATGTATTTTGTTATATTAACTTAATTAATAGTTACACTAACAACTTATCAGTTGTATATATTTTTGATCTTTGGATTCGGCGCACTGGAACAATGGTCTGAGTCATTCACCGAATAAGACGTTGTGCCTCTAACTACCAGTCCCTTGTCAGTACGTATCAACGTACATATTAATGCTATAATTTATTTTCAGTGTTTTCTTAAAATAATATTCATTACTTATTAAAGTACATAAAATATTTTCTTCCGAAAGAAGTAAATAAGTTATCGATCAATGGTACTAAAATCAAACTAGTGAACCTAATTGTCATCACTATAAAATACGATGTTCTACTTAATGAGAGCTATGAAATTTTGCACCACAATAATTTTGATCGACATTGTGCTGCATGTTAAGTTTTATTCAAATACATAATTATTATTATAATTGTTCAGACAGAACACATACAGAATGGCTAAATAATTTATTCAGTTCTGTAGATGGGAGCAGATTAGCCATTGCAGGATCAAGATCTGACTGAACTTGTTGTTCAACGCTTAACCACACGTCAGCACCTAGCCCATATGGGATGTTTATATGATACTTATAGTACTATATGATAGAACCATATGGTAGATATCATAATATTGTATGATATTTATATAATGCTTATGTGATAGTATAAAATTTCCGGTTTTTTTCAGAATTTTAGTAATATGCTATTGCAAAAGTAAGGAAGAAAGAGGTGGTTAGCAATTACAGGTCATAGATTCTGATTCGCTTAGAGCACTCTGTAAGGTAGTTTGTATTGGCTAATTTAATGGCCCAGTTCTAGTGTATAGGGGTAACCTGTTTTGCTCTACTGATTGCTAGAAATTACCTTCTTCGCAAGTGGTAGTAAATGAAGCTTAGAGTGAGTGGCATAGAAATTGTGTCAATCCCGAAGACAAATACCCATTGCTATTGGCGTATGAACCTTGGTTATACGTGGGTGGTTATAGTGAAGTGATATTTCGAGAACAGTTATAATTTTATGTAAATTTGTTAGATTATTGAATACAGGCCACTAGAGAAGAGGAGAACTTTGTAGGGAAAAAGTGTAACGTTAAAAAAAAGTAATCTATGCTTGTTGCGGTACAGCACGACGTCCTCAGTTTATCCCGGAAGGCTTTGCTCTCGGTCACACGATAAAACTGGCAACGCCTCTGAGTCCGGGGAGTTTGGATCATGAAAGCTCTGCAACGCTGATTCCCTCAAATCTCTCAGCGATTACTTTGCCACATTCCCTGGGTTTTGAGTTGAGTACCGCGGAAAGAGAATTTTCCGTTACTGAAAGAGGAAGAGGGGGAGGAAAAACACAAGAGAAGGTCAATAAGGGTAGAACATAAAGAGAGGAAAGAAGAAGAAGAAGAAGCAGAGAGACAATACAATGTGATGCACACTGTGGTTAAATCACATTGCGGCTACCATGAAGCAATTGTTTCTGTATTTTTCTCTTTTTCTCTCTTTGCATTGACTAAAATCTTCGAACGAACGGAACTAACTACACAACCACGTGAAGAAGGTTATGTGGAAGTTGGCAAGAGGTTTTAACTATAAAACCTTTTCAAAGCACGCACGTTTTGGCCTCTTCCAAATAATTAATTGAAAGGCAGTAAGCGTTATGTAGTCTTAAGCAAAGCAGCGTACAGAGGAATCGCTGGTAAAGGACTTAGACCTAATTTCTAGAGCAACATTACCAGAAATGTTTCACCTGTAGGGGCGAAGAGAAAAAGAAAGGAACTCTCAACTAGGCATGATAGTAGCCTGTGAAACGCTTTTACGGAACAAGATATGGAAGTGTGGCTGGAGATCTCTTCCTCTCTCATGTTCCACTCACCTAACGTTAATTCTCATTCTCTTGTTTTTTTCCTCTTGTGTGTCTTTTTCTCCTTTCTTCGTCTCTTTCTCTTTCTATCTGCGTTTCGCGTTTTATTTTCCTATCGTTGTAATTTGGTGGGATTAAGACTCGGCTGCCTCAAGTCTTAACCAGAGGACAAACTAATTAAAACGGGACGCACAAAACTCGCAACAAATCTGTTAGACGCTTCGATCAATGTCACCCGTGGCCCGCAAGATGGCGCATCTCATGGCCACACTACTGGAAAAGGGCCGGGTGCAAATTCAGCTAAAGCTGAGTGCAAAAAAAGAAGTAACAGAGGTGGAAAATATATCCAAGATGCAGTGAGTGCTTGTACTACTGCTTCTTAAAGAGAAGCCGAAAGACATTTATTAGGTCTATTATTGTGAGGCTGTACGCATTATATTAACTCGTAGTTATTAATTGTTCTCAGAGACTGTGCAAGAGAAGTGGCCAATTTACTGCTTTAACTGCATATAAAGATATTTAGAGACAAAATCACTCTTATTAATATATTGAACCACTTCATGTAACACAAAATTGTAATCGCAGAGCTCCGTGATAGCCAGACCAGACCGAACTCTTTGTGGTTTAGATTTATTTTGAAATATAATTCCAGTGGGCTAGCATCTACTGTCAATCACAACATGATTTTCTACACACATTTTCAGTTATTTTGATGCATAACGTATCTGTACATCGGAGGTAAACCGCACTATGTCACTTTCTTGCCAAACATAATCTCAGTAGGGAGTTTTGTACATGAGTATGTTCGTAGAAGAATTGTCAATTAATAGGACAACACTCTGTCGTAAAAAATAAATAAATAAATAAAAGAAAATGAAGGAGCATGCTCAAATCAACAAACCTATGAACTGAGCTCGAGTATAGTGTAGTTCAGTGGTTTCAGCCTCTGGTCCGTGTACCGGTGTACCGGTCCTCCGCAGAATAATACATTTAATTATCCAACACTTATTTTATAGATTTCGACAATTCAAAATTGATATTAAAGTTGACATTTCTTTTCCAAAACAACTAGAATCTGAAGATGTGCTGGTATATTTTGAACATCAAATTAACATCTAACTAACATTCTTGCCGTTCCTTCATTATTTTCCTCTACAATTTGTCGGTCCGTGAGTATTAAAAGGCTGAAAAGCACTCGTGTAGTTTACCTCCGAGGTACAGATAAATTCTTTAAGATTTTGGTTACCTATACTGTGAGATGCTTGCCCTGCTGTAAGACCAGGTGATTCCGGCACAGTACCTGAATGATATTGTCTATCTCGGATGCACTCCAAAAAGTTATTCAATACATATTAACATTCCTGTCTCGAATATCCTGAATGAGATTTTTCAGGGCTTCCCTCAATTTCACCAGGCGAATTCCGGGATATTACCTTAAGAAAGGCCCTGGCTGATACCTACCTCACCATTTGCCTAACCCATCCCGGCCTAAGCCAGGGATGTCAAAAGGCCTCAAATAAAACTCAAATTTCTGTCTCGAATTAAAACATTCAAGTGTATTTTTCATGCGAATTTGCAAATGAAAATTTATATTTAATTAGATGCACTTAAAAAAGATCGAGTTTCATGAATTTTAACTGAATTCACTCACTGCCTTCCAATGACTTATTGTCAGTTTCGAATATTCTGTAATAATAATGTGTTATATTTAAACGGATACTATCCTAGTTGTTAATGATGGCTTGCTCGGTTCTTTCACTCTATCAATTAATTGTGGGTTCGAACAGTTATTGAAGCTCTCCTCTTTCAGAACGTACGGACTAAACACAGGTACCCACCGGTCTCTGTAGTGAATTCGCAAACCTTGCTAAACGTATCTAGCATTGCACCTTATTTGAAAGATTACATTTGTGTGTCATTACTTATAAATAAAATTATTTGGATTAGTCCTGGTATTTTTTTTTTCATTTATTACTTGTGCAAATTGTAGGACATTTGTTCTTATAGCTATCAGCAACCGAAACAGTTTTTAGTTTGACAAAATTAATTTCAAATACCGAAGACTTCAGTCAACGTAAATAAATAAATTATCCTACCAACGTGTATTCGAATATTAAATAAATATTCTAACGCGTAAAACACTAAACCTTTGCAGTGTTATTACGTGTATATTGTAAAGTAGTTGTTTTGTTTACACTTAAATATTTTTCAGTTATTAAGCAATGTGTTATTTTAGTGAAAAACAAACATTGAAAGCCTACTGAACAATGTCATACTGAAAGTTAACCAGGAACCTGATTCATATGATCGAACTAGGAAACACTGATCGAATCAAACATAAAGAAAATATCTCTATAAACTATTGTAACATATCTCAGTAGGAATACCTTTTGCCTCTTAAAAATTATGTAAACCACAGTTGGCTACTTGAAGTATCCTACATACTTCGAAATATTGCTTTTAAGGTTTTGCTTATTATTTATTAGTCTCCTTATCCTTGTAGAATATTAAAAGGATTGACTTTTCTCCTGTTATTGCACATATAATATTATTTTCGGATTCATTGTTAAAAGGTACCCTACCAAATATGATCAACTCTTTCCCTTACAAGTAATAAAATTGTGTTATTAAAATGAGAATTCATATCGTTGAAGTTTCTCCGACATAATATAAAAATAATAACTCGAAAAAACTTTTTAAGACATACTTTTCATAAACAATTCGTACTAAAAATAAAAACTAATTTTGTTTGTGCATGACTAAGAAGAAATGTATGGGCGCTCTGATATACAGTCACTCTTGAATTTGCGCGCCCTAGGTTTTTCTTTCTAGTCATGCATAAACAAAATTATTTTTTTACTTTTTAGTACGAATTGTTTAAGAAAAGTATGTCTTAAAAAGTTTTTCGTTTTATTTCAGTGTTCGGATATTCTTTTCTTAAGCTAATGTTTTGTGACCCAAATTCTAAAGTGTTCTGCAACCAGTGAAATGGTATCATCATTGCAGGCTAATATTTATTTTAGAATAAAGAAGTCCATATTAAAAAAATATATATATTAAAGTATGCTTTTAAGTAACAATGGAATATTGTATTGTCATCCATCGCTGTGCAAAATTTCATCATTGTATGAAGTCGGAAAATGAGTTAAATTAACGAAGCAAGATTTGAGAACACCACGAACCATTGTGGACTAAAGAAAAATCTGTAAACAAGTGTCTCTTTGTGACATTCATGTGAATCATGAGTAGCATATTGCTCGCTGTTTTGCTGTGTTCTTTTGTCGTATGTGCTATATGTATGTGTGTATGTGTCCTCTGGTTGAATGTTTTAGTAAGGTTAAAGGGAAACAAAAATATCAACTTCGATTCCAGACCGTGTTCATATAAACTGTTTTAAGGTACTTATTGGTTTCACATAAACTGTTTTAGGGCAACTTATAATACTAATTCCATTATTTTGTATTGCTGTGAAGTGAGAAGAAGAATTCTAACGCGTCGGTAATTTTGAGGGGGATGAGGTAACTAGAATTCTCACGTGAACTGTGAGAATTTATAATTGTTGCTGTAGCATGAATAGCAAACTATAATAACTATTGTTTTCAGTGTTTTACTGGCTCTGTTTGTAGCATAATTACAAAGCGAATTACAGCTACGGCCATCTAATGGTAAACCTGGAAACTATTAGTACTCTAAGTTATCCGGCAGATGGAGCCTCAGTCACTCCACTATTCACGAATTTCTGGACACAGTCGGACACCATGAGTGGGAGTAGTAGGTTCATTTTCTATAGCTTTGCTATGAAGGAACCTAATAAAACGCTATGAAGGTAGTGCTAATGATATCGTGATCAGATTCGTATAGAAGCCAGTGTTAAGAGTAAAAACATTATTGCATTGGGCATAGCACTTGATGATGTGTAAGATATGTTCCCCATCCCAGTACACACTTCGTTAGATTGTGATCGTGACTTTAAAACAATCAAAAAGCGTACGATCTGAAGAAGTTTGGCCAGTATATTTCTCCCTAAATTTTGCCTCTACTATGAGGGTTTGCAGAGTTAACCATTTTCAACTTTGTGTTTGAATTTATTTACGGTCTGCACCTATAGCTTAAGCCAGGATATAGTAGGAGAAATTATGGGGAACGAGTCGGCAAGAGGCTAAGACGAAGGTACCTCCAGGCATTAGCCTAGTGTGAGTGAGGATAAAACTGGAAAAGCTTCGGTCAAGATGATCTGCTTAGAAAGTGTGATTTTGAAATATTCAGAGCAATTCAACGGAAGTGAATAAGAAACATGCCGTTAAAGTACCAGAAGATGATGAAAATGATTGTGAATGACTTAAAACGTGACAATGAAAACATGTGACGTTCTTTTTATAATTTGAATCTATGTAATTTTGAATTTCCGTGATAAAATTAAACAGGAAGCACGGGTATTTTACTGAGAATTTTGAGATAGAGTCTGCGAAGCAATCTTAAAGAATTATAAACATATCACAAGGAGCCTGAAGGATAGCATGCACATACGCTTGCCAAACGCTCGTAAGATGGTGCTCTCAATCATATCTCGATCGTACTATACAGCCGTCACATTCACCACCACCACTACCTGTTCGCTGCGAGAAATGAAACTTACATCCGACCAACAAATGTCCGAACCAACCAAAGTGTGCGTTCTGTACCGGCCAACACCCGACTAAAATGTGTCCGAACATGCAAGCGCCGCCCAAATGCAACACTTGCAGTGAACAACATCCCACTTTTACCTATAGGGATGTAAGGCATCCAGCTCCAGAAACATCAAAAGCCGAATAAGTCGTTCTAATCCAAACATATAAACCAACCACCCAAGCAAATGAAACGGCCACACCAATTCAACAACCAATCTCAATAGACAAACAGTTAGCATTTATCACTTTACCATTACAAAATATCCATCCCTTTCAATGACAGTATGTTCCTCACCAAATCCAACTCGCAGCACGAACCATAGTCCAAGTTAGTTTTACAGCTACATACTCTGGAACTTATGCACATTTTCATGCAACAGCCTAGGAAACTGAAGTTCAAACATTAAGACAACCAAAAGTTCATATTCATTGCTATGGCATTAGTTTTCTTATTTCTCAATATCCGCTCTCTGCTCAAACACAAACTCCTTTTAGAGCATTTGTTCATAGAAGAACAGGTCAACGCATTTCTATTAAACGAAACCCATCTCACCAACATGCTCACCTGTATAATCCCACGCTATACACTAATCCTCCAAGACAACTCTCTCCCTTCACTTGAGCAAACGGCGGTGTAGCCATAGGCTTCTCTCTTAACATTCTATATCGTCTTCATAATTCACAGCAACTTCAACTACCTGAGCATATTATAGTCACCTTGTACTTTCTAACTACAATATACATCCGCCCAGGTCATGCCATACCCTACCATTTCTTTCGATATATCTAGGGATGGACACGAACGAGTTGAGTCGAGTTTTCATTAAACTCGACTGGACTCGTAAGAGAAATCTTTCAGCTCGACTCGGCAAATATTGTCCAACTCGACTTGAAACTCGACTCGAAATTCACTCGAGTTTCAGGTCGAGTCGAGCTAAAACGAGCCAAATCCTACAATATTAATGTCTCTATGCTGCCTTCTTGGGATGGCTTAAATTTCCGGACAACCAGATGACAAATTATCCGGTATCCATTTAACCATCCGGATTTTATCCGTCATCTGAATATTACCCGTTATCTGGACATCAGCCAACATCCGAAAATTATCCGCTATCCGTCCGGATACTACATGACATCCCCATATAGTCCAGTCATTAGGTACTTTTTGGGTTCAAAAGGATGAGGAATGTTGAAATTTGGCACGATTGTACACTTAAGAGCCCAAACTATAATGCTAAATTTGTAACCTTGGGTTGGGGAACAGCAGCTCGCCATCTTGAAATATGGCGGCTGAAAGGCTGATTTTAGCATAGAACTCCATTCCTGTAGGTTTTAGAGAACATTCTTTAATTGATATTTGTGAGGATTCGCAATTAAAATTTCCTACAAAGTTACTTATATAAAAAATTTTGAAAATGTCGTCATTTTGAATCAAAAATTGCGGAAAACATTTATATATGTAAAGTATGCCCCGTCCAAACCACTGATGCTAGACAACGAAATTTAATATGCTGATGTATCATCATGAGTAGATTACGGGAAAATAAAAAAAAATTGAAAAAAATCGTCATCATCAATCCAATATGGCGGACAAATCATATAGAATTGCCTATAAGAGTTTTATAATTAATTCGGAAAATAATATCAGTAACAATTCGAGCGAACTATGGAATTTTATCAACAACAACAACAAAAAGGCACCTACCGCCAAATGTATTAAGATTTGAAGGTCAGAAGTTGTCTAGCAATAATGAGATAGGGAATGCATTTGCTCACTATTTTCAAACGGTATTTCTATCCTCCTCTCACACATATAATAATCTTAATAGTGATGCTGTTAGTAATAGAAATGATGTAATATGGACACTGTGCATTGACCAAATTCAACTAAAGGAAGTTGAAAATGCTATTAGAAATTTAAAATCGAAGACAACAGTTGGTTCTGATGGCATACCCTCATATGTAGTTAAGGGATGTATTGATATATTTAAATATCCCCTATTGATAGCATTTAACTTATCCCTAAAAACATGTACTTTCCCCGACAAATGGAAATCTGCCCAGGTTTGTCCTATCCCAAAATCTAATAATAGCAAAGACATTAATGACTTCAAGCCAATTGCAATATTACCAGCTTTTGCAAAAGTATCTGAACAGATCTTATACAAGAGAATTAGTAATCATATTCAACCAGTTATCTCAACTAAGCAGCACAGCTTTGTTTCTCAGTAATCCACGGTAACAAACTTAGCAGTTGTTACGGACTACATAGCAAATTCGTTGGATGAAGGCAAACAAGTTGATGTGATTTATATTGACTTTGAGAAAGCATTTGACAGATTTAATCACAATATATTACTGGAAAAATTAAATCACTATCACTTCTCACCCACTGTGATTAGGCTCCTCTATTCGTACTTAACAAATAGCAAGCAATCAGTTGCCTATAAAGAATACAAATCATATGAATATTCTGCACTCTCAGGAGTTCCTCAAGGTTCAAACTTAGGACTTTTATTATTCCTCTTGTTTGTTAATGACCTTCCTGATTATGTGCCTGATAATGAAAACATGTTATTTGCAGATGACTTCAAAATATATACAAAAGTCAACTCTATCGGAGACTGCATAAGACTTCAGCAAAGCTTAGATAATAATGCAAACTGGTGTTCTATTAATCAACTTGGAGTCAACATAAGTAAATGTAAAGTATTATCATTTAATAGAAATAAAACCACTCATCAATTTAATTATTCCATTAATAAAATAGTACTAAACAGACCTACTGTAGTTAAGGATTTTGGTGTCACTTTTGGCTCGAAATTGGCTTTTAACATACACGTTACAAATATAACAAATGAAGCCTTGAAATTACTAGGATTCGTAATTAGGACGGGAAGAGAGTTCAACAATATATCAACATTGGAAAAAAAATACTATGCTTATGTTCGCTCCAAGGTAGAATATGCTTCTTCTATTTGGAATCCATATCAATTGAAACATTGCCAACAATTAGAGAAGATCCTATCAAAATTTCTTAAATTCCTGACTTTTAAAGAAATTCGAATCTATCCTGCTTATGATAGTTACAATGCAGTTATTAAGAACTTTAACATTCAGAGTTTGGAACAAAGGCGCAACATTGCTGATCTGTTATTTCTTCAAAAAATTGTTCAAAATAAGTTAGATTGTATAAATTTAGTTTCAACATTACTGTTTCGTACGCCATCATCTAAAACTCGCGTTCATTATACTGGTCTCTTCCACTGTAAAAAGGCAAGAACCAATATCTTGATGAGGTCACCAATCTGGAGAATTTGTACAATATATAACAAATTTTGTACAGTTCACAATGATCTGGACGTATGCTATATGACGCCTAAAGAATTTAGAGATGCAATTGTCAATAAAGTCTGTACAACTACTTTGTAAAGCTCAACACTATAATTAGGCCATTACCTGTTGTGTTGTCACTAAATAAATAAAGAAAGAAAGAACAGGAACACCCAGGCCGAACCGCTGGAGCTAGAGAAACGAAATTTGGTATAAGTGTGTACCATCAAAAGTAGGTTGCGAGAAAATTACCAAATTAAAAAAAAATTGCCATCTTGAATCCAATGTGGCCAAGAAACGTTAACATATATAGTAGATCACAGCACGAAAAAGACAAATTTCATCATTTCATACTAACTCAAACTACTGGCACCATCATACAAATACTGGAAGCTACTCGATCAGAATCCAACACCACACCCGACGTAGCTATCATTTTAATAAATCACGATATCATATCAACGACTTAAAACTCATAGGCAGTGACTTCGTATGCATAAAAATTCCCATTGATCATCGTACGCAGCAACAGACTCCAAATTCATTTCCACTAGCACTATAATACGATACGACAAAGCTGACTGGACAGTATATCGCCTCTACCTTAGCCAACAAATTAACCTTGTCGCTCCTCCAAATACCAAAAATGACCTCCACCAAAGCTTGTACCAAATAACCACTGAAATCCAAACTGCATCCAACAAATTCATTCTCACCACCACAAACTTACCCTTTCGCCCTGGATTTCCTCCGCATTATCTTCCGTTATAACACGATCCCGTCAACTTTATAAAGACTATAAATGCGCGCGCGCAGGCACACACACACACACACACACACACACACACACATATATATATATATATATATATATATATATATATATATATATATATA
>JAGDQP010004758.1:0-82789 GCA_022664845.1 Lepisma saccharinum
TTTTTTTTTTTTTTTTTTTCTGGTAGTGCTGTCTTCTAAAATCGCTTTTGAAGCCGATGTTTCTAGTACATATGACTACTACTGGTAAGAATGGGAAAACGCAGTGGTCATATACACGCATTGATACAGAGAAACTGCTTCATATGATGGGATAAATAAGGTGGGTGGGTGGGTGGGGGGATCTTAATTTTCCTGAGAGCACTGAATCGCTTGAACATAGGGCTCGAAATGGAAAGTTGTACGAAACGGAACGCTTAAACTTCGTTAATACAGTATTATCATCTTTTTATCTATGATTACCATATTGGCGAGACGGTACAGGAAGGTTGGAAGGTCGGCGTTCCGGTCTGCTCCGGTCCATTTCGAGCCCTGCTTGAATAGCAAAAGAGTTTTCCTTCAGAAGAATTTGTGTGAAAATAAAAAAGACCACTGAATCGCTGTCACTACTAGTACTGGCAGTCATTGAAAATGTTACTGGTTGCACATAACTGTGAGAAGTTTCCCTAAGTTATCCACCGTTAGACTATCAGTCAAAACATTTTTCAAATGAATATGATCTGTTTGTAGAAAGTTAGTTCAGATTGCATAGAAATTTCAAAATAGGCAATTGTAGGGTCTACGCATTGAAATAGGCAAAATAAAATCTGCTGTAGGCAGCCTGTGACATCTGTCAAGTTAATGTACAATATCTCTAACGTAAAGGAATAGGAATTTTGTCTAACATCAGGCTCTATTCATTATTTAACTCGTAAACATTGTTTCCCTCTAAGTTCGCACTTACAAGTTGTAAAGCGAGCAGAAATATCTAGTACATACAGCTAAAGGGTACCTCTACAAGAATTTAGGAAAAGAACGTTTAACTACAGTTAACTTCAGTATACGTAAGAATTATCTTCAATTATTGAATCAAATACTACAGGAAGAAATCATCAGCAGTTAGTTGATATGTGATCCTGTTGCTTCTAGCCGCCTGCTTCCTTTGCTGTAAATTGCTAATGCCATCTTTTGGTATTTTTATCAGATCCTTGCAAAAATATTTTGAATTAAAACCATCTTCCTGACGGGGGTCATTTTTACACTCATGGCTCATTACGGCATGAAGTCAATGTTAGTGAACATCTGTTGCCAAATAAACCATTCCAAACAGGATGTGAAAGATGGGCCCCACGAGAGAGGAGACTAATGTTGTTTGTAGCTTCAACAGCGCTGGATTAAACTATTTGGGGGCCCTGGGCAATTGACTCCCGTCCTGGGTGAAAGACTCTATTACGGTCCTTGTTACCGATTTCCTGTAATCGTAAAAGTACCGATTTATTTTTGGTGGGATCTCTAAACGTGTGGGGGACCTGGGCTGTAGCCTTTTTGGATCCCTCCCCCTTGATCCGGCTCTGCTTCAACGAGGACACATTTAGCCGAAGTCGATCGCACAATGTAACAACTGCGCACAGTCAAACTTGTACTAAATGAACATGTCTAGATTGGTCCCAGATCTCAAAGGTGCTGCGAAACGACAATAGCAGACCAAGGATGTGGTGGAATCTTCGCGAAACTAGCTGTTTATTTCGGTATAGAACGTGTCATTGCATTAGGCGGGACAGATTAATTTGAGTGTGTGTGTACCACATAAGCTTCATGACAGTCACAAACTGGCTTCAAGTATTGTCCATCGTTGTTATTTCTTCAGAAACAGATACGTTTGTGGATCGCAATAACTCTTGCGATGGAAAATTGATCTTCATCCCACGATATGGTAGAAAGCAATGGATCATCATGAAATTTCGAGGAAAGTACTACATTTCCCTTACATCCTCAGAAGTTCATGTTGACATTCTGGTAGACGGTGCACCGAGTTGCGCATTACCGATTGTTGAATACCGGCGAAATTGTTCTCACTACCGATCATATGAATTAGACACAGATCAGCTCAGTTCCAGCACCTTAAACAATATACGAAACCTCTCACGCCAAGAAATGAACCATCAACATTCAGATATGAATTCTTCAACATCCAACTTACTCCCCATACCAGGCACCAAGATTTTCACAATTTCTACCAGTTAAATTTATATGTAATGGCAGAAGGTTCATTCTCGGAAACCTGTTCCCAAATTCCATCCAACATCAAAGCACAGAGTTTATCGTCGTAGGAGCAACAAGCAGAAGATATGTTGCAAGTGAAGCGGACATTGATTGCTCTGGAGTATTCTGTACTTCTACAGTTTTCAGTCAGCACAAATAAAAATATTTTTGTAAGTATCTGATACAATACATTCGTAATTTAATAAGAGAAAAGAACAAAGGTTTCATTATTTTAAATCTCAAGTTATTTCTTTTTATTAGTTTCACTGTTGTTTAAATCAGTAATAAAGTATATGTAACAGGAACATTATGTTAATTTAATCATTATGAACAAAATTAAATATCAAGACAACATGTAAAACACTAATAAAATTTAGAAAATTAAGCAAACGGCAAAATATGTCAATTAGACAATGTAAGCTGCTTACAAATATGCATATATTCAACTGCGGCAAAAGCTTCCGAAATTGAATTCCAAATCTTAATGTTTTATGCGCAAAATCTTTTCACCTACTCTTTTCCATAGGTACCAAAACAAAGTGCTAGCTTGTTTTACAAATCAAGTGAGGATCGTGATGATATTGTATGTAATGGTCAAGGAACATCACAACGGGTAAGCTGTTTATGATTCAGTTTGTTGCGTGTGGCATCTCACTTCTTTCTTTAAAAATAAAAGAAAAAAAAGGGACGGAGTATTGGAGGCACCGCTCGAATTCCTCTCTTGCGGGAGTGTTCAACAATATACGGGAAGCAGCACTATGTTTTGATGTTTGTGTTGTTTTTGTTTGTGAGAAAAGAACCATTAAATTGCACTGTGCTTTTAATAAGAAACATTGTTGTTGAAGCGTATTGTTCGCATCAGTGTCAAACTTATATACTAGTCTGTAATGGCCAATGTGGGGAGGCACCTTTGATGTGGCACACCTTTGTGTATTCTACATTATAAAGACTGAGTCATTTATTGCACCACTGCTAAGTATGTGGGGATACATATATGTTCTGTCTTGTTTGCTACACATCAACAGCTTAGTTATTTTTGAATGTATTAATGGATTTTTTAAACTGCTGTTACTTAGGTGGGTATCAACACTTCCGATGTTCTTGAGATCTTTGTTCAGGGATGAATATGCTTGGTTAAAGTTTTTAGGTACCACCCCGGCATTTGCCTGGTGCAACTGAGGAAAACCTGAGTTGGGATGGACGGCCGCTGGGGTCGTTCCCAGAACCCTCCGAATGCTAAGCCAACGCTCTGCCAACTGAAGTACGGCCGCTCGATCGTGTATAGTTCTTAAGATCTTCAGAATACACACGACTCAGACATTTGCAACAACACTTCTCTTATCCTCTAGCGTGGCGTGGTTGTCAGCGCAACTTCAGTGATGGCTTCTTTGTTCCCAATAATACGCTGTACTTATAATCTTGACTACGCACGACACACAGATTTTGAAACGCCTTTCATGATCCTCGTATTTTAACCAACCATCATTATCCCTGAATATGGAGTCAGATTAATCCCAGAAACATCAGGAGTATTAGTACCTACATAACAAAGATTGAAAGAGCATTAATACATTTTGAAATAAGAATTGGTGCTCTGAGTTACCTTTCCTGGTTCTGTTCCGTGTTAAAGTATAAATAAATATTGGAGTGTATAAGAGTACTTTTATTTTGTTGACTTAAAAAAAAAAAAAAAATAGAATGGATCTCACCGTTTATTATAGCCCTCTTCAACGTTGAACTTAAAAAAAACACGAAGCTTTTCTCTCCCGGACCTCAGAGCGTTTCCAGGCGTTGATAAAGGTTTGTTTAGCGTGAAATGTATATCTTAATAATGTATCAAGTGTTCTACGTTGTTGTGTACAGTCAGTAGTTAGTACTTAGTCGTGAAATCTCTTCTTGGAATAAATTTCGAATGGATTGACCGATGAGCACGGTTCCTTGTAACGTAAAAAGATAATGTGATTTTCTGCAGCGTAAAAAGGAGAGAAAAAGCAAGCAAGCAAGCAGCGCCTTTGTAAAGTTCAACGTTCAAGAGGGCTATAATACAAGGTGAGGTTTATTTGAATTATTAGCCCTCAGTGCGTAATGAAAATGAGTTTATTTCAAATTTGGCGTTTAATTTTTTTTTTCTCTCAATGCATTTACAGACTATTAAAGAATATATTATTTTGTATTATGTAATGCTGTGTGACTGAGTGTGTTTTTTATTTGTTGCTGTCGAGCCACGGTTATTGTGTTTATATTGAATACTTTTTTTTTTTTTCGAAAGTCTTCCATATTTACAACACAGCTTTTTTATTATTATTTTTCATTTTATGTGAAAATGGGCAGATGCAAATGACTAGTTAGAATTATTAAAACCTTCACCAATGTAGTGAAGTTAAAGCAGACATCAGAGGATATAAGACATTTCAGGGAGTTGAGATATATCAGAGACAATGGGGAGGGAGGCAGAACTTCAATAAAATTTGATAAATAAATTCAGGGAACTTTAGTTGTTCAATGAAATCTGAATAAAGAACAAATAATATTACAAAGAACAAGTAAATTCATTTTAGGGTAGGTTCTCTCCACATATTGACCATACTTTCATTTTTAAATGCATTCCAATTGTTTCGTATAGATCGCTATCTTCTATACAATATAGTGATTTGGAAAGTCACTTAATAATAATTATTATTTCACCATTTTTTATAGGCTTATTTTAAACATTAAACGTGAAAAGAACGCTTTCTCTCCAATCGAAACTATACTTCCTTTAATGTGTATTCTTCACATTTCTGTTCACGTTTGTTCAGTTTTAACCGTTGTTTTTGTCTATTCGGAGCGGTAGGTGTGTTGGTGGCGTTCATCAAAACGTCGGGCCCACACGAATTCTAGGTACACAGTGCAGTCAGTGCTTTTTTTTCTGAATGTGAAAATGGATGGTGTAGATTTTCGTGCTATTAGTTTGTGGCAGTAATATATAAATTACATTCACATTCCGCTTTCTATACGGACAATGCATGAAGATAGGTTTCCGAAGGTCCACGTGCATTTGGAGAGTATAAGCAGAAATGATCAAAGTCAAATGAAGATCGAAATTGTCTTATTAGTAACATTTGTTAGATCTCACGAAAAGCTACCAGCCTGTAGTACAATAAGAGCTAAGAAGAAAGTCCATAGTCATAAAAGAAGAATGTTACAATGAAAAGTTACACCTACCGTTCTATTCAGGAGTCCTCACAATAAAAATACACACTAAACTAAATATGCTGGACGGGCCTTCGGTAGAACAACACTACCTTCGATGGTCCGTAAAGGTTAAAAAGGAAAAATCAGGACAAGGACATCTAAAGAAGGGGACTCAGGGGACCAAAGCTGGCGTCGAAGAAATGAAAATGGCGGCTACCCACATCGGAGTGCGGAAGGTATGAGTGTTGCTAGATACATGCATTAATATTTTCTAAAAGGTGATCCCAGTCTCTACCTAATGACGTAGTATCAGTACTAATTTTGTTTAGTTCCGGTTTGAGTAATTTAATGTAAAAACCTTCAAAAATCATAAGTTCGTTAACATCGCTAGAGCGATGGATAATCCTAGTATTTTCTAGTTTGTTTTGTAACAAAAAGATTTTTAGAAAGCCCTGACACTGCATCGGTTTTGGATGAATCTCTCAAATGTTCTTTTACCCGTACAGAAGCATTACGTTTAGTCATACCAATGTATTTTTTCGATGAGCCAACTTTGGTATATACGTCCCCCTGAGTTCCCTTTTTTTTAGATGTCCTTGTCCTGATTTTTCCTTTTTAACCTTTGGGGACCATCGAAGGTAGTGTTGTTCTACCGAAGGCCCGTCCAGCGTATTTAGTTTCGTGTGTATTTTTATTGTGAGGACTCCTGAATAGCACGGTACGTGTAACTTTTCATTGTTTTCCTCGCTGCGTAATCAGTACGAAGGAGAATTTCGGATCGTGTGTAACTTAATAGTGTTCAGAAAGTTTCTTTGTCAGCCACTGAAAGCTTTACTTTTTTGTGACTATGATAGTTTTTTCCATCGACTTTTCATTTCTTTCACTATATTTTCAATTGTTACAACGAGGTACTCGCCAATTAATGGTATGTTGACTCGCGACGTTGTAGTTCCCGTGGCTCCGGATTCTAATTTCGATAAGGGCATACATGTTGGTGTGCGAGGACTAAGTGTCTGTCTAGTAACTAATATTGATCCATTAATACAAAGTTTAGGCTAACAGCTGTGCTTCCAATACAGGTGAGGTGGTTTCTTTGCATTTTCTAACTCTGCTTCATCGTAGACATAAGCGTAGTGTATTAACCATCAAATGTTTCGAGGTGGAGTTTGTGTGATTTGTTCTGTTTTGTGCAGTTGATAAGAACCAGTGCTTTCTTCCGTAGGAGAATAGTGTATGAAATGCAGATATGTTTCCTTTTATTTGTTTCTTTCCCTATAAGCTCTGAAGATCACTCTTTACAGGCAGGAGCATCCCGAGACCAAATCTGTACAGATGCAGAAAGCGGAAGTATTGGTCAGGATAAAACCTTCCAGCCGGTGAGATTTTCTCCGTTTCTCGATGTTGTAACATTCATTTTCCAACTGTGAATATTTCCCCTGAAAGCTTTGTGCTCAGTTGCAGGAGATGATCGTTAAGGATCACTTCCCAAGAGGCGCTTCTTCTAGCTCCTTTTTTTTTATATATATTCTGGTGTTTCTGTTCTGTGAATAGATTCTTCTTTGTTTTCTTTCTTTTTACGCCCCTGCATTGCAACTTTTCCTAAGCTGATACTTGTTTTTTGTTTCAACAAAAAATATTCTTTATTAGACTTCATTTGATCTTTTGTAGTTTTGCAGTAATCCTTTTCCTTTTGTTTTGATGAGCATTTGTTGTATATTTAACTTGTTTCTCATTTGTTGCAGAATCACTTTTTGTAACTTCGTAATTTGTATTCGTGTATCTGTGAGAAAATTCATACTTGTTTTCCAATGTGTATAAAAAACGTAAACAAGAAAGATTCCTTAATTACTTTCTATTTTGTGTTAAACTACTTTAATACTAGACTGTCCTTTTTTTTCTTTGTAATGCTGTTCCAAAACAAACATTTAATAGTAATTATTTTTTATAGTCGTAGAAGAGACTAGGTTTTAAATACGAAACTGAACGATCTACATTGAGAAGCAGCACAACCTGATTTATATTCGGAGCTATTTCGTGTGCCGAACAATAAATACATTTAAACATGCAACCCCTTTTTCAGTAAAATCTGTAACCTTTCATGGTTTGACGTTTCTTAAAACCATTTTAAGTATCCTGGTACAGACTAAATTTTACAAATCGTTGTATTCCCTTAAATCCTCATCTTCCTTTCTTAGCTTTCCTCCTTAAGGCTTCCTGCCGGGTCTGTGTGTTTAAGACCTTGTCATTTTCTGTCTCCGCTATTCTTTATTTTCCACCATTTTATACATCATCTATCCACATCTCTCTTTTTCATCTTTACGCCTCTTTTTTGGTCGTCTTCGTTATAAATTGTACATCCTCCATTTTCTTCACTGTGCTATACTTTCCGTCGTTTCTTATTCTGTCTCGTCTCGTTTTTGTCAGTGTCATCTTACGAATTTCATTTTTCCGCCTGAATTCCGCTCCTCTCCGTTACTATTAAAACTCGTGTTTCTGTCGTGTATGTGACTATTATTTAAATATTGTGGTTCGCTATTTCGTAAAACCTGGATTCATTAGTGCCGTGCTTTTCAGATTATTTTTACAAACGAAAATAGTCTAAAAATATTTTTAATGCGTAACTTGTCTAGTGAATTAAGAAATCAGTGTTCACAATCTTTCGTGTGTTGTTCATCTTTTTCATTGATCTAGAACACAACACAGCACTTTATGTGGCGTCTCTGCCCTGATTTTGCACGCAGTGTTTCCTCAAGTATAAGGAAGTTTGTGGAAGCTATTTTTCCGCTAGTGATCCACCATGATGGTGGTTTGATTCTGTCCTCACCTTCCTTCTTACAATTCCTGTGTAAACAGCAGCATTTTACTATATCTTGAGCTTTGTCTCAAAATGCTTCCTGTAAATGCCAATAAGGAACTACGTATTCTCTAACTTTTGTTTTTAGTGTTTCTAGTGCGTTTATTCTTTATCATACAATGTGCATCCATGCCTTCCAGTTGAACAAACTGAACTCTCTGCAAAGAAACCGATGGTCGTATTTGTTCTTGGGGGGGGGGGGGGGGAAGAGGGGATGAACACTGAATATTTATGTAGGGCCATTCCAAACTTTGTAACGAAATCCCAGAATGTATTCTACACAACAAAGCTTCTTCATATCGATGGTTCATTTTTTCAGATAACCAGAAGTTTGTGAAGGCCAAGAATTTTGATGATCCCCAATTTTTAGAATGCTCTAATGCATACAATTTCGCACCGGGCGCTTTTTTTTTTGTGTACTTTGCACAATATGTTGTAGGGAGCGCATCGTTGTATTATTATTATTACCTTTTTTTTTGTACTTCGCATAAAATATTTATAGCGAACAGCCAGCGCATCGTAATTTTTGTACTTTAAAAGTATGTGCTCGATATAAAATTTGATGCATTTTTTTTTGTAGTTTGCATAAAATTTTATACCTAGCGCATCGTAGTATTTTTTGTTCTTCGTTGCATAAATATTTGTACCGAGCGAATCGTTGTATTTTTTTTTTTTTTCCCCTATACTTTGTGTAAACTTTTATGCGGATCCCATCGTTGTAACGTTTATTTCTTCGAGTATGTTTATGGTTGTTTCCACGAAATATGTCATACTAAAAGAATCCGTGTGTCTTAAGACACTTTAATCATAAGCACGGAAGTTAAAATTGATTTTTATGCATAAGTGTGCTTTCATAATGTTTAATTTCATTTTATGTGTTTGTGTGTTGTCAGCATATTTTCGGGCTGTGCTTGGGGTTTTGTTCTTTCTTCTGCTAAATGCGAGATCGATTGCTTTATCCTGTTTTGCTTTGTGCTAGAGCTGTGTTTCTTGTCGACATTGGATGTCTGTCATGTGTTGTGTCTTTATTGAGAGTGCTTGTACATAGTGGCATTCAGATATGGAGATTGAGGGGTAGATCGAGTAAGAATTACATTAGTCGAATAGCCAGTGCAATATGGAGAACAGTAATGTAACTTTATAAGCAAAATGCACTGATGTACAAATAAGCTTAATGCAAAAAGAAGTTCTACCTGCTTTCACCTCCGTGTCGTCAGTGTACAGGAAAGATTAAGGTTAGTGTAAAGCAACGATCTCCAACAAAAGATGGAAGCCCTACTTCCGTATATATTTAATGTATTTTTGTCGTTGCAAGAAATTTCAACGCTGCTCCTACAAATTCAAGCCTAGAGAGTTCTAACTTTCAGGGAAGAAAGTTCATAACCAATTCAAGAGTTCGATCAATGCCGATTTTAAATTTTCGTTTTTCTTCATTGTTGAAATCGCGTGATCGTTGCGAATATCAAAACCTATAACAATGAAGCTCTTTCAATAATAAACAAAAAAGATAATTTAAAATCGTCGTTAATTGAACTCTTGAATTGCTTGTGAGCTTTCTTCACTGAAAGTCAGAACTCCCTAGGCTTGAATTTGTAGGAGCAGCAATGAAATATTGTACAACGATAAACATATATTAGATATATACGGAGATAGTGCTGCCATCTTTTGTTGAAGTTCGTTGCTTTACATTAACCTTAAACATGTATAAATTTTACATTAATGTTTTGGACTTGTTAGGTTCTTTCTCAAAATATAGGACGTAAGAAAGATGAGTAGATGATGAAGAAAAGAAACATATTTTACAGTTAAATAGCTTAATCTTCTGTTTTTTTTTTAAAAAAGTTCTATTTTTTTTTTTCACTAGTTCTTCCTTTCTACGTTTTATATTTTGACAAACAATCTTAACAGCTTCGAATACAAAGTTTAATATTACATTGATACCAGGGAGGTAAGTGAAACAGGTAAGTAAAGCTCTTTGGTAATTTTAGGGTACGTTGGAGGCACTAAAACCATGTGCACTTGGGAATCAGCAACAAAAACATTGACTTCTGCAGCCTTGTCTCTTCAGGTTGAATTTACTTACTTCCCCTTACGAGTTGTTCCTCCGGGAGAATGATCCATCCAAAAGTAATCTCTGTATTTTGGTGTAATTGTAAGATTCGTGTTATAACTGTTATTAGTACACTTTTTCTGTTTCGTATTGTACAGTGGACAAGAAAAGTTTTCACAGTTGGATGAAAGTTATTTCGTTCACAACTTTTGTACTTTCAAGGTTTCTTATTGTGCCTTGTGGCAATATGCTCTACAATAGTGTTTTTCAACCTTTTGATATTCACGGCCCGGCAAACTTAAGATAAAACCTTTCAAGGACCGGGAAGATGACAGTTCATTAGAGGTTTGTTTGAGGTTCAAGAGATGCAGCATGTCTTCAGATTCTACTAAGTTTGGAAATGAAATGTAAATTCTAATCTCAACTTCCAGCTGCCGAAATTTGCAAAATAAGTGTTAAATAAGTAAATGTATGAATCTGCTGAGGACAGGTACAATAGCTTCACGGACTAGCGGTTGAAAACCACTGCTCTAGAGTCTAGAACATACGATAGTTGCAGTGAAGTCGGCCGAAAGATGCAAAAGAAATTGTCAAATATTACAAATTGTATTTCCTCGAAATGTTATTTAAAACGTCTTCATTGCTAGTGAGGAACGACTGCGACAGCACAGTAGAAGCTCAGAACAACTGAAAGCGAATTGTCAAAATTCTTGCACCAAAGGAAAAATAACTACCGTAATCCAGATACAAGAAATGCTTTACAACGTAAAACTTTATTTCGTATAGACCATTTGAGTAACTTTTGACTTCGGCTCGTCACGATTATAAGTGCAATGCTTGCTAAAATACACAAATATTCATGCTGCTGATAGGATTCGAGACGCTGGTCTGATGGCCTCAGACCACACGACTACCTCTGTAGCACTTTCAGTTTGACATAATTTTGATTATAAGCTATAAACGTATTAACCTTTTCCTTCTTTACAGTGTTTACACTTGTGAATTACTTCGAGAGTTGTATGCTTTTCATTCTTTACTATTCTACGTAATTTGATCTTTCCTAGACAAGATTCGAGAATGTCGGATCGGCTTAGGAGAGGCACACGAGTTCGAAACCCGCTGCCGGTCATCGTGGTTGAGGATTTCCAGGCTTTTCTTCAGTTTCACCAGGCAAATACCTCAACTAAGGCCCTAACCGATATATTTCCATCCCTGCTCTCAAGGATAAGTGATCGCAAATCTCTATGACGTGACGGATTTAGGCGAAACATTGCCAGTTCAGAAAAAAAAAAAAGAATGGAAGAGGGTCAAACTCATTCTTGCAATTGCTACATGGTAGCCCTAGAACTGGGTTACCGGACACTCGACTACTATATGTAGGTATTGTTTATTCCATACAGCTCATCTGACCAATTCTGCTAGTGTTAAGGTCGAGGCATTCCACTAGCTCCGCGAAGGTTTATGTTGAAGAGAGATTTTCAGTTCGTATAGCATAAATACTTAGAAGTTTCCTCCTCTCCAAATGGATACGAACCACTAATAGGCTCGGAATATTGAAACAGTTCTATCGTACTAAAATATGTATGTTCTTCCCTAGAACAGATAAGTTGTAAGTAAATCCCTTCCTTTTTATCTTAAATTTTCCATAAATTGCCCTTCCGGTTTTCCTTGTCTTAGTGATACGTTAAATTATTTGTACACACTATCCTTTTGTGTGTGGTAACAATCAGTCATGTTGCCTTTTGCTAAGAGATAGAACAAACCTAATGGCTAGCGGAAGAACGGGAATTGATTCCCCGTTAGTGCAGCGATCGATGTGTAAATATAAAACTGCGAGCTCCTGCGTGGCCTAGTCGACTTCAGTGCAAGCGGTCCCGGGTTCGATTCCCGGTGGGGGTTAAAAAAATGTCTGTGTTGACCCAGCATCGTGAGGACAATTGGGGAGCTGCTGTGAATAAAAGACAGTGGCGATCACAATGAGAGCTTCGGCTCTCCTCTCCCAACCTGTGTGGTAAGCGTGGGAGCAGTAGACCAACTCCTTCCTTCGGGGAGAGGCCTCATCTACTAGTGGATTGAATATGGCTGTGATTTATTATATAAAACTGCACCTTCAATCACAAGGTTTCAGTTGACGATCGCGGGTTCGAATCTCTGCTGGAGCATGGGTGTTTGTGACACTTTAAACTTGAATTAAAAGGTTCCGAAGTCACGTGTTACTAAAATGGTCCATAAATACAATTTTATCAGCAAATGTCATAATTTAAGGACGTTTACCGTATTTTAGTTTCAATTTTATTTCTTGATGATTTTCCTATCGTACTTCTGTATTTTTATATGTGATCTCCCACATTGATCTATTGTGTTTTCCCCTTCGTTTTCTTTGGTCCTTTCTTCTTTTTATTTTCCATTTTGTACATGGTTCGTTTAAGTGGTGAAGACATTCGACATCTGTTTTATATATTGAAGACGAAATTTTTCCTCACCGTCATACCATAACAAAAAATACTTAAAAATCTTCCCATTGTTACACTACATTGCGTATTCGGTGGTGTGGATCCCGATGACTAATGCTATCACCACCGTTGCACACAGTCACGAAGGGACATAAAGCTATTGCCCCGTGAGCTTGGAGTAAATAAGGAAAATACATGAATTTTGAACTAGTTAATATGCTATTGAAAGCGTGGCGATAGAATAAGTACACAGTACTCTTCAAAACATGTCTTGTGTGTGCCATGGTCCTCTATAGACCATAGTGCCATACATTTAATTTTATATAGTGTACTAATTATTATATATTTGTTGAGAGTGAGACACAGCGCAAAGAAAAGCTGCGTATGTGTAGAGGAATTTTGCACATTGTACATAAAAAAACAAACATGTTACAAAGATATTAGTGTAAGCGCAAACACTTGTCTTGAAATGCATGGCATTGTTGCTTAATTTATGGTTGTACTTGTAGTAAATTACATTATACGCAGTATTGATGTGTGCTTATTTCATTTTGATCTTAGTGTAGTTTGTGATTTGCGTAATTTTCTTCACGTCTTCATATAGTAGGGAACAAATTTCTTAATGTTGTAGCTTCATGCATGTATTATGTAGTTTGTAATTTGCATATTTTCGACACAAACTTAAACCTAAGCGATATAGTATGCATGGAATTTTTCATTCACAAATTTAGGACAGAAATTACAAGAAAATGATGTAAGTTTGACCTTTTATTCAAGGTCGTTCGCATACTCGGAACGCATTGTTTTTCCTGGGGTAAGTATTTTAGTAAAAATGTGTGTGTTGCCGTCATAACAGAAGAAAGTATGTAAGGAAATGTATTAGAATGCTTAACTTGGAGAATTATTCCCTGTTTTGTGTTTATCCATGTAAAGTCACCACAGAAATAAGTTGAAGGGTCAGGAAAAAATAATAGGTAAGGTGCTTCAAACTCCAGAAAACGAAAAATTAATCCACAAATCGTTAAGTTTTACACAGTGTAACAAAACTTTGAGCGCAAATAACTCTTCACTAACTGCACCGTTCCCCATTTTATACATTCACGTGAAGATTCTCTTTATACTGAATCAAACGACGTCACTAACTCGATTACGCCAGAAAATTGACTTTCCTATTTCCCCCCTGACCCTTCAATTTCATCTGATGCAATATATTTTGGTAACAATGTCTTAAACCCTTATAAAATGGAGTGCCCTGTAGCGGAGAATAAAATTTCAAAAGTACACTAGTACACTATATGTTATTCATGTATTGATTTAGTTGTTAAATATATTGCTAATTGTACTTCATATTTTTTCGGTATTGGTCACACTCTTCGTTTTTGAGTGCGCAAGCATCACCTAATAAAAACTTGTGAATGCTATAAGCACACCAATGTAAATCCAGTGCCCGTGCTCTAATGTTAACGTAGCAAACTTCGGATCGGAATTGGGGAGGTACGCGGGGTCCTGTTTTTTGTTTTACCAAGCGATTCCAGAGTAGTACCTTGACTAAGGATCTTGTTGCTACCTTCCCCCACAGTTTTCGTCGAAAGGGTGCTTGTCTAGAGGCGGTATTCCTTAAACATGTTACGAGCTTGGGCTTTAGCTGTTATTCTTGGCCATAATTGTAAATGAAATAGGATTGATACGCCAATATAAGTACATTGCACAACTCGCATTCCACCTCACCTTCGTCAGTAAGTGAGCCTAATCGGTAGCAGGCGTTGACAGGCAGCTACCTGAAGCTGTTCCATATAAACAGCATCGTGTTATATTTTACCCGTTGGGATGAATGAAATTTACCCGCCAGTGCTTGTTAAAGCTTGACTTGATATTACTTAACGTCTTAATTTTAAAAACTACGATTTTGTGTTTAGGCTTCTAAAATCTGAACATGGCTTTACTTCATATTTTTTGTTTGGACGCAGAAAAAGACGTTAAAACAGGTCAAATGTTGTGTCACGTGTGCTAAAACATATGTAATGGAAAACTTGTAATAGGTGATCCTTTCGTTTTACGTAACGTGATGCAGTTCGGCGACACGTGTAGTATGGATGATTCACGTTCAGTCAGATTCATTCCAGACTTTAATAGTTTCCTTCGATGGCTGACTCGCATCAAATTTTTAAATGATCATTCATTTTTAATTAGCACAGAAAAATTGACAGCCGCCTCGAACCCTGATCTCCCAGTTGCCGGTTAGGTATGCTGTCCATTACACCACCATGGCACGGCCTGTATAGAAATGTTCCCCACGCCTCTACACACTGCCAGCTCCTCGCTCAAGTACGCCATTACAGGTGGAGGTAATTCTGATTGTCCAACAAAAACAGTTTTTTAAAAATAGCTTGATACAATATAAATTATCTAGTATACAACAAGCGTTTGAGAACAAAGTAAATTTAAATGTGTAACCAGGTCGAGAGTAGTGTAACTTGCATTATTGTTGTTGTTATTTTGAAGTAATAATGGTCTTTTTCTTCTTTCCTGAAGGATCCGAATGACGCTTCAAGAGATCCGAAAACTCATGAGAAAGCATGGTTGGCCCGCATTTGGGGTGACTTCGACGTGAAATATATGAAACCATTCCTAACGCATGCTCGACCAACCCTGTTGGAAACTCTGCCTGTTTGTTGCAATCCTTTAGCAAGGTTATTGACCACTACTGAACAAATGACACAGGTAAGTTGTTCATTGAAACAATAAAAAGAGTAATAATACTGATTCTGTAGGGTGTACGTAATGGTAGATGAAAGTCCATTGTATTAGAATTTCCTCTGTATGGAAAACGATCGTCTAGACTTTGTGCCGAGAATTACAGCAGTTTCATATTAAAAACAAGGATAAGAAAGTAGTAAATAGAGCAGATGAGTATTAAAAATATCCTGAGTATTGTATTGTGAGTTGATTATTGTCAATCTATCTGTTGTTAACTTTGCTGTACTTCTAACACTCACCATCCACGACCTTTATACAGTAGACTCTCGACTATCCGGTCTAGTTTTAAAAGAATATTTCGTTTTAATAAAATAAGACATACAGTAATTTATTTTGTCAAAGCTGTGTATACTGCACTGTGTACTTGATTTTTTGAGTCAGACATTATAAAATGTATCTTAAAATGTGTACAATACTGTACATATTTTCATTTTTGCACTTCCTTTTTCAGTAATAAATTATTAAAACGCATGGTACAGTACATAAGAAATGTTTATGAAGTATTGGCCTGTACCAAGAGGTCAGAAAAAATGAATGAACTGGTTTTGGTGTAAAAATTGTGTTTTTAATAGTATGGGTGAGGCAGGAAGTGAATATTTATTGAACTCTGCTGTATTTGTATAGTCTTCACTGTTTAGCTTTTCCAAGTTTATCCGTTCCCAAGCAACAACAAAGTTTGGGAAGATAAGATAAGAGAATGGAAAGAATTATAGTACAGCTTGTCTCCTACTTTCCACAATCGTCCATATTGTACCTCCTGGTGAGAAGTGGAAATCTGTGTTTATATGCACTAAACGATTTGGGAGCGACCGACACTCATTTTAACTTATTTTTCAAGTTGATGGAAGGTTGAAAAAAATAGAAGCTAGACCACTTAGACTGTTTTTCGTTCTGGAATTTGTAATTCCAGTGTTACTAAATCGGGTGCTTCTTGGTGTCAACTTTCAAATGTAGATTTGGAGTATCAGTACGTAATAGTGTTTCAAACCTTTTATCCATCTCATTCTAGATTAGTTTTGTCTTCTTCAGGCGTTGTAGACGCTGAAGGAAAAGTTATAGCAAAGATTGTCTTCTATGCACGATGGGTGGGCAGATTTTACGTGTATACAGATTTCTCCTGAAGTTGGTTTTCTATACACATCTATGTCGAATTTGACGATCCAGAAAATTGCGAGAGCCGTTCTGTTCCTATTCTTGTGAAAATTTCATCCTTGAGATCACTGAATTAAACTTCCATACAAGGGAGTTCAGCTGGCCATCATCATCATCATCATTATTATTATTATAAATTTTTGACGAATCGTAAACGTAACGTACGTGGACTGAACGTAAGCTGTCCACACATCTAAAAGAATATATTAGTATTCCAGAAAGGGCAGCAAGAAGTCAGGGCTTTCCAGGAATGAGGTCATATGTCGACAAAACTGTGAATGACTTATAAAGCTGCCAATAAAAAAGAAAGGACAACGTTTGAACGTTTTTTTTTTCTTACAAAACAATCAAACTGAAGTGTGTGGACACTAGTTTGTTCAATATAGAATGGGTTTCATTTTTCAAAGACTTTAATCCGAGAATTCATTTATAGTAGAAAGAATTAACAGTCATAGACGATGCAGGAAAGTAGGTAGATGAGTCAACGCATTTTCGGAAAGTCTAGAAGTTCGCGTTATGCACAGCTTAGTTACAAATCTAGTTTTAACACGTGACACTATAGCAGTAACACGGCGAAGTGGGTAGGGGATTCGCTTACTGTAAACAGTTGGAGGACAATTTTTGAATCACCGCGCCAGAAGATGTTAGCCTATGAAACAAACAGTGAATGACTACAGCGCAACATTCTCCCATTTCTCGATTCCTCCCTCCAGCATAACTTTAGTAACTTTGTTACGAGGTGTGAACCGGAGACTTTCCAAAAATGCGTTGGCTCTATCTTGCATTTTAAATGTGAGCATTCTCTTATTTTCCTTTCATTCTTCAATCTGTTGTTCCTTGCGGATAGATTCGAAGAGAACCCGAAAGTTTGGCAGTGAAAACTTCACGAAAGTGGATAGTTTAGAAACTAAATATTGCAATTACATCGTGACTCGACTCGTCCCGTAACTTTATTTGCTATACTTGTTAGTTGAAAATGGAAATTACATCGTTGCTGTTAAAGGCTATTAAGAGAACTAGAAGTTTAGCTAGATAAGACATTTATTTCATTTAAATTCAGAATTTCGGTACTAAACCCGTCTTAAGTTCCACTTAATGTTCTCGTATGAATTCTTATAATTATTATATGGTGGGTAGAATGGTGGTACGCTAGCTTTACTTTGTCAGAAAGTGGTGGTACATTTCTTTCGGAATTAAGTGCATTATATTTTTTTATTCAGAGATGAGCATTTCTGTTATATATATTGTTCATTTGTCTTATATATATATATATATAAGACAAATGAAGGAGAAAAAAAGATACATACACACATCTTACTTTTGCATTAGATCACACATATTCACATGTACACATAAAAAAGTCACTATATTTCGTGTATTCACACTTTTTCAAGTAGAGAGGAAGAGAGCGAAGTTCACGTGTTCACAAAGTACAAGTTTGAAGAAACACTGGCGACACGTAGCGGACAAAGCATCAAAACTGGAGAACAACTGACTGCTGTAGCGCGTAGATATCCGGAACTTGAAATAATAATAACTGTATAGCGTGTAAGTACAAGGTGGGATCGTGGATGGAAATGTGTTGAAAATGCAGAGGAAAATGGGAGCTTAGAGTTATTGAAGGTTAAGGCCAGGTTTTATTTTCGCGCTCAAACCGTGAATAAAGGCATTCTCCCACAGACGGCGTGTTGAGGTGCTGGTCGAGGGGGTAAAATGTGGATTATGGCAACCAGGAAAGATTGATCAAAATTGGTATTGTGGGACTAGGTGTGCAAGGAAACTGGGGCATCCGGTTTGTTGATAGTACAGAAGTGACGATGGTTATTAATTCGAATGTTAAGAGCACAACTTATTTCCCCACATAAAAGGCATCACAGAACTTGCAGGTTAGGATGTATATAACATTAGGGGTGTGGCATGTACCCTTGGGATTGAGGGTGTACCGACCATTAGCAGTATTGATAATGATTGTGAGAGAAGTGATGAAAATGGAACAGACCTTACATCTGGGGGTCTGGCATGTGTGGGCGCCGGTTTGGGGTGGTTTCAAGGAGGGATTCGTATATATAAGTTCTCCTGACTTTGTCGTTTTTCCTCTTTCTAGTTGGGCACTTCCATTGATAGAGGTGTGACATTTACTTGTCCAGTTATATAATGTGAACTTCTAGATTACCGAAGCGCCGTAGTGTGTTTTCTAGGCAATAAGTTGGGCAAATGATACTTGTTTTCTATATTTTATGCGATGTGGTATACAGAGTTATTGGTTCGCTAGAGGCCCCAATCTTTCCGCAATAACGTTTGCAATTTCTTTATTGTTCACTGAACTTAATTTCGCATTTTAAAGAAGGACCTGTTTCACAGCTGGTATTGAAAATAGTTCTTCTCGGCATGTAGGTCTTTTTGGAACCCGAGCCTGCAAATTTAATGGCTTCAACATCCCGTCTTATCTCTTCTGTGAGGGCTACAACTATGAAAGGCTTTTACTTCCTTTTTTATTTTACATGCCTTAAATGAACCAGTTTGCCAATCTTTACAAACATAGAACATAAGCTGCTTACTTTAAGTATACGTTTACAACAAAACAATCAACGGCTCTAAAAGGGGAAAATACAAGCAGAAGAATGTCACAAAAAGTGTCCAGATTACTTGCATGTGTGAAGATTCTGTTTGGAATGCTTGTGCGTGTAGCAAAATATGAATATATTGTAATGATATTGTTGCAGTCTCTAGTCTCTCTGTAGATATTCTTCCGATACAAAAACTAAATTATTGTTTCGTCCTTGTTACAGGAGTCAAGAACGTCAGGCAGACGTGATTCAGATTCTGATCTCTGTATCGATGAAAACGAACTCTCCTACGGACAGAACCAGAGGGTGAGTTTTAATTTTCTACGATAGGTTCACGAAATAATAATCCCATGTTTTAACACTGTACAAACTCAGTGTATCAGAATTATTGTAGGTGCAATGTAATGGGAGTAGCTTGGTAAGTTATGTTACGTTGGTTAAATCAAAGCTTTGTATGACAGATACTGTAGATTCTTTCTCTTTCCTCTTCAATGCATGGAATTTCTTGGAAATGAGAGCAGCCTCTTCGATAAATATGTAAGTGTACTTCGAGACGTTTTATTACAAGTTGTATTTACGAGTATTTTCTAAGTGCATAACCTTCAAGTGTTTTGTAATTAATTATTTTTTTTATTATTTATTTATTTGTTTGTTGGTAAGAGGTAGCAATTGAACAGTTAACGTTGTTACTTTCTTCATGTTAAAATAAATTAATTGTGTAATTTTTAAGTAAATAAAAGGGAATAAACACTAGACACGTTGATAAAAACCTGCTTCCTGTCTATGGTAGTTTTACTGTACAGTCAGGGCGAAAAAATTTGTACACGGTCGTAAACTTTGTTCTCCGAATAACTGTGGACTGGGTAGAGCGATTTTAGTATTGCTTCCTGTAATTTAAACCGAATGTGGTTTTCTGTAAGTCACAGAAAATTGTATTCAAATCGGTGTGTCCATTTCAAAGTTATTCAGAAAAGAAAAATTACGACTGTGTACAAACTTTTGGCGCTGACCACGTTTTGTCTTTCAACACACTTGATAAAGCTTGATTGGTTTGAATGAAATATAGTGTATACAGTTATTATTAACGTGTTCTGGTAGGAAATGTTATTCTCGTCTGTAAGGCGTCAATTTTATAATGTATTTATGGACTTGTAATCACTATTGTGAAGGAACGAGTGTTTCTGATATTTCGGAAACTAATCTGATCAGAATCACCTGTTCCTTTACTAGTGATTAGAAGTTCATTAAGTGATACGAAATGTTTACATTATAGTGAATCGTTATGCTTCAAACGATATGTGTGAAAGCACTCATACATTAGGTTGGTTGTGCGAACGAATTTATGGAATTCGATCCTCAGTGACATTCACTGTGGTTAGATTTTTTAGTTTCATTTAATTCTCTCAGTATCAGTGGGCCGGGTAATACGCATACTTTCCCATAATCACAATTGTGAATAGAAACTAATATGAACATTGAACCCCTCCCCTGAAATAAACAATCGTTAGTTCTCTGACTTAAGTCCAAAGGTAAGTGAATTATCCGAATATATATATAATTTATTTCATCCACTTTCTAATGGATTCATAATTAACTTCTGTTTCGTGTAATGCAAACGCTGAAGCTCTCGAATAATATGTAAGCTTGTTAAGATTTGCACTTCTTATTGCTTCAAGTTTCTCTCTTTGATCATTAATGGGACATTGAAGAACCTTGAAGATAGAGTAAACTAAAGATTGTAGATTTAAATAAAAAGCGCTGTTGGTAACCATTTTCTTCATTCCGTGCAATATGAATGATCCATCATTAAACTAAGACTAATCGTATATTTCAGCTCAGAAAGAAGATTCTAAGTACTAATAAGATATTCTTTTTAATATAAAAACTAGGAATATGCCAATTAACATTGTGAAAATCACAAATTTATCACAGTGAACGTTCTTGACGTCACATCTACCGTTTGCAATGAAAGAAATATGTTCAAACAAATGTGTATCTAAACAGAGTGTTGATGAGTGGTGAAAGCAATTGCCATGATGAAATTCTTTCAGGGTTCGTACATACTTCCGTGACGCATCGGAACTCTTGATCGAAGGACGCGTTAATACTATTTGAATGTATGTATGGCCTTTAGGCATCTCAGGCTCAGGCCGGAATAGTGTGTGGGAAAGGATGTTGGAAGGTAGTCGGCCAGGGCCTAATTAGTAGCTACCATCCCCGCCTTTGCCTGGTGTGATTAAGAAAACTCCTGGAGAAACACTAAGTTAGAATGGACAACCGCTGGAATTGTTTCCAGAACCTTCCGATAGCCAGTCAACGCTCTACCAACTGAGCTACGGCCGCTCGGTAGAAAGGGTGAATGCTGTTGAATGATTTTTTTTACAGAAAGGGTCTTGGGATCAGTGGTCGTTCAATGATCTCGGGAACTCCTTCCGTCATACAAACCACAGAATAGTTAATTTTGGCAAATCGACGTATCACATTCGATAAACTTCAGCGGCAAACATGTCTGAGTCGAGGGACGCTGTATGGCATTCATGTCGATCTCAACATGCGCAGAATTTATGCACAGTGGGTGGCCCACAATCTGATAGATCAACACAGTGCTTCTTACCGATGCGCATTCACTACACACGGCCACTAGCTGGCGATGGATTTCCGTTTTTGGTACTTCTTCCTTCTGCTGTCCACTTTTGACAATATTCATCCATCGTTACTTGTCCACCGCCTCAGACATCTATTTGAAAAACTATTCAGCCGGTCTCACTCAGCGCTGGTTTCAGATCTCGCCGGGGTCAATTGAACGGAGTGGTTCGAAGTCCACTTTACCAAAAACTGTAGGGTCCGTCACCACCAGCTCGTTTAGGACGTTATTAACAACTTATTTAGAGCGCTGACACCTGGTGGCAGACTGTTGTACTAGGACTGGCTTGTTAGCGCGTCGATCACACGTCCGACATACAAGAATTACAGGAGCAGTCCAAATCATTTCCGAACGCCCATCGTTTTAAACGGAAAAATTTAGTCGCTAAGTACTTTCCACCTTTCTCCGGACACATCTTTGAGCGAACAACGATTATTGTGTTGAAATGCGTTTCTATATGGATACGTGTATTTGAAAATGAAATTAAAGAAAAAAAGATCTTTTTACAATGAGTTCTATATTTTATATAACTGGATACTTCATCAAGAACTAAAACGTAAGAGGAATAATGAGTTGAATCCGTGCGTTTCGTGGTTACATACAATTTGTTTCTACCCAGTATTATTTTTTACGTAACCAATTCCTCTGTTAATTTTTTTAGAAAATTCCTGCTTACCATTTCCACCTAGCTGTTAAGCCATCAACTGGAGCTACTACATACAAAAAAGAGACAGAAGATAGGAGAGGTGAAGAAAAATGTACCTAATGTGTATTCTCAATATTACAATTTAAACAAATGAAATTAACAGTTCTGCCATACTTAAGATTTTAAACAGCAATACTTAATGGAGTATAGTTACAGTACGTATACTGTTTGAGATTGGTGATTCGTGTCAATTCTGGCACAGCTTTCCTAACATCTGTTTCTTCTTTTATGTAGACCTCCAGTTGATGTCTTAAGAGTCATTTGAAACGTTGAGCATGAATTTTCTTTTATATATATATATATATATAAAACAAACTAGGAATTGGTCACTTAAGTAAGAGTATTGCATGTAACACGTTCGCGCAATGCCGATATTTAAGTTGTTTTTACGCGTTTGTTTGGACATGGAGCACGGTGGTTACCAGGGGGGTTGTGACGTCAAAGTTAAACAGTCCATAGGGCCGCGGTGGCTCAGTGGTAGAGCGCTCACCTCTTGTGCGTGGGGTCCTCAGTTCGATCCCTGTTCATGGCGTGCGGGCTTCGTGGTGGACAAAAACCGTGTGCGTGCGAATCCATTCCACCAATTCGCTCATCATCCATCCGGCCTGAGCCAAAGTTGCCTTAAGGATTAAATAAATAGTCCATTGAACAGTTCGTTACTTTGAAATGCATGTATTGTACTTGTTGAGTGCACCGATTAGAATTCTCCTTCACGCTTGCTTGCCTCTGTGGAATGTTTGTGTGTGCTTAATTTTGTTCCAGACGAGATCACCCCTACACCTGTTTCACTACAGAATTCATCACATTAATTTACTTTCAGTGGAAACTACTGCTACGATTGGAGTTTACTCAATGATGTGAACAGCTTTAACTTTCAGTATTTCCTTTACGTTACAGGTTTATCGCTACTTATCGTGGATATCACTTGGAAGTACAAATTCTGACTGAGGAGGTATGAAAGTGTGCGTAGAACCGTAGTCAGAGTTTGTATGCATCAGAGCCTGCTGTTTAAAAACGAATTTTCTTATTAACATTCAATTTGTAAATGCAACTAAACAACTTAAACATAGTTCCGATTAACTTCCATTCCCAATTTATTAGCCGACCTGTGAAATTCATGATGGATTAACGTTTCGGGGTCACAACGATCCCATTCATCACAGTAGATGTAAATCGTCACAGATTTTACGATACCGCACTAAAAGTGGAGTGAAGTCCTGCATACGCGGTATTACTTCCGTCGATATTACACTACTATCTGTTAGAGAAACGAAGAACTACACTGACCTAGCAAAACTCATGGGATAGGAGGTCATTGATTCACGGGCAGACACCACTTGCATTCTACGCCCCCTGCAGGGTTCCGTAACGGCTGCAGTTGTGTGTGAGATCTTGTGGGAAGTGGTTGTGTGAGTGATTCATGTGAAATGTAACGTCGTTGTGAGTTGACTGCATTCGAACAGGGCATGGTGGTGGGTGTCCGACGCATGGGAAGTTCGATTTCGGCGGTGGTGCAGGAATTCGGCTTCACACGTTCAACCGTGTCCGGGTGTACCGAGAATGGTTGGATGAAGGTGTCACAGTCCACAACAGACACCATACCGAGCGTCCAGCCGCCTTCAGAGACCGAGACCGGCGACATCTGGGACGAATGGTCAACAAAGACAGAAGGGCGACAAATCACAGCCCAATTCAATACTGGCTGCGCTAGAAACGTCTCCCAGTAGACAATCCGTCGGAATATGCGTGCCCTCGGGTATGGAAGCCGTCGCCCTACGCGGGTGCCACTGCTAACCCCGCGTCATCGGCCACTCCAGCTTGCATTTGCCACCAGTCACCTCGGATGAACACTACAACAGTGGCGTAACGTCAGCTGGTGCGACGAGTCACGGTATGAACTGTACCATGCCGATGGAGGCACCGTGTGTGGCGCAATCTCATGAAGCGATGGATCCAGTATGCCAAGAGGGCGTGGTCCAGGGCGGTGGGGTATCAGTCATGGTCTGGGGCGCAGTTTCCTGGTATGGAATGGGCCCCCTGGTTGTTCTGAAAGACACGTTGAATGGTCCGCAATATCGTCAGCTGCTCGGAGACCATCATCCGTTTTTTTGGCCTTTCCACCCTGATGACCGTGCTGTCTTGCAAGATGACAATGCGCCGCCACATCGCTTCAATGTCGCCCGAGAATGGTTCGAAGAGAATGCAGGGGAGGTCCAACGACTGAGCTGGTCATCCCGGAACTCTGAAATGAACCCCATCGGGCATATCTGGGATACTGTTGAACTCAGGCTCCGTGCACTGGATCCTCCTCCAGCGAACAGGACGCAATTGGTTTCCGCTTTGCAGACTGTGTGGTGTCAGCTGCCTCCGGAAGTGTGCCAGGGACTTGCAGACTCACTTCCAGACCGTAAACAGGGCCAGAGGGGCCCGACCAGTTATTAAGTGACTATCCTATGAGTTTTGCTATGGAAGTATGGAAATTCCTTATAGAAAGGATTTATCGAACGCTTAATTTCGGTATATATTCTGTATTCTTTCTATTGAACAAGTTTCTGTAGATCTCTTCATTTCGTGGCTTTGAAGGTTAGTCTTCCATTGTTGCTGGATTTTAAGCTATTTTTATCACAAGGCTTTGACGCCCGAAGACATAAGTGGCGGAGAAAATATACGGTGCTTAAAATCCAGTGGGTCCGGTGTCATACTGTTCCATTTCTAGCAAATCAACTATACATCCTTTGTCTACGTGGTGAATAATATGGTTGAGCTAGATTCCTTTAGAGTATTCAAGGTTGTGCGTGATCATTTGAATACAGCCGGAGAGCATTACTCTTGTGCTTGAGATGTTGACGGTTAAATGTTCCGATATTACGCAAGTATTCTCAACACATTATGTACTGGAAATGTATTAAATCAGTACCACAGAAACTTTCTGTGGTGTTGAACTCGCCACGGGTTCACATTTAGTTGACTAGGATGTACCAACACGACGACGTACAGCAACATACTTCAGTACAATCAGTCACAACAACAAAACATGAGAAGTGAACGCCAAGGTGTAGAAGGCCTGAGACATAGATGCGTAAAGCCCGTTAATAAATTCAGATTCTTGTATTGGAATCATTTGGGGGGATATCAGAAGAAATATTTAACTAACTCTATGGCTTCCGGACCTCGCAAGTTCATCGCCGCAGTGACAGTCGTTCGCCATTGGATTCTATCCTGAGCAACATCAAGCCAGTTTTCATTATGATCTACCTCTCGAAGATCTCTTCTAATATTGCCATCGCAACGACGTCTTAGTCTTCCCAACGGCCGCTTTCTCCCGGCTTCATAACGACGATAGAATATAATCTTCGTTTTTCCTATATGAGCAGCCCATATTAGCTGTCGTGATTTCATTATCCTGATAATAATATCGGGTGAAACATACAGTCGTCCGTGGAGTTCTTCTTTATGCAGTCTCGTTTCTTCTTCGGTTATCGCGTCTCGTTTCGGCCATATATCTTTCTTAAAACCTTATTTTCAGACAGTCACAATTTATGTTCAATTACCACGGTCGTACTCCCAACTTTCGCAACCATAAACTATTACCGGGAATGTCAGAACGGATCTACAAAATATTGGTATACCAGTTAAAACATTGTAGTATTGTAACCTGGGAGTAAAGGGTAGGTAATATTTGTACCTGTTGTTCTGAAGAGTACGGAAACGGTTTGAAGTACGAAATGAATATAGGAAATAATTACAAGCTGTATCTAAATCCACAGATTTCGAAAGTTTTGCAGTTAAAAATAAAATCCCCCACCCTCTTTTTTTAAAGGGGAGTGTTAGTCAAGACCTCTACAGTCTGAACATGGAATATATTCCTGCACTAGCGCCATTTCGTGACTTTATTAATGAATTAAAAATCTCAGGATGCCCTCTTGTGATTTCTGGAAAAAGCATTGACAGCGTTTCATTATGTACAATTGTACATGTTTAACGAATTGTATGTGCAGTACCTTGTTTAGTGAAACTGTTTTACGACACCACGGGGAGAAAGGATTTAAACCGATAATCATTTGCATTTGACTTATGCTGAAAAAGTGAAATGTTGGTAATAGATTCTTAAATATGTCGAATTGTACCCAAGGATATGTCGTTAACAAAATCCTGGCAGCATTAGAGACTTAGAAAAGAGTTGAAAGAAATTAAATGTAGCAATTTGTTGATATTGCCTACAGTTTTATAATGATTACATTAGAGTAACATTTCTTTTTCAAATACGTTATAAGCAACCCCAGGAGATATACTAAAACAGTATTAAACATGTGATCGTCCGTGCCTCTGCTGGAGCAAGGAGCGACATTTTTTCTTAGGTTGTACTACTCCACCAAGATCTTAATAGGCATGGCAAGTTTTGGAGCAACTGATGAACCATGCCAAACCAGTAAATAATCTCAGATGTGTTACTACTCTTCGCATCTCGCCTGAAGCGTTGCCATCCAAGAAATGTTGTTGCTGGTTGTTTTGCATTAATTTTAGCTGCAAGATATTAAAAGTTACATTACAACTACAATATATTGATTATTGAGAAGATATATTTACTGTCGTTGTAAACAACATATGGAAAGAAGAGGGCAGATGACTTGGGCAAGTAAAATAAAGCTGTGTTAATAAAAAACTCACATGCTTGCCACTACCTCTCCCCACCTCTTGACTCTTTTTTGAGAGTTTTCTAGTTTCTACCTTGACATACGCTAGCAAGACTTTTTACCCACGCTTCATGATCCAGGAGGTAGCGTTCTGGACTTCGGAGCGGCAATGGGGAGGTATGCGGGTGCGACTCTCGCGGCCGGCCATCCTGACAGGTTTGTCTAGGTTTTGTCCTCGTCCACACCAGGTGAATGCTGGGATAGTACCTTCGTAAGAGGCCCTGGTCGACTACCTTCCCTCATCTTCTTTACAAATATCTACTTCTCGAAGATCCTTTCTTATATTGTCCTCCCAATGGCTTCTCGGTCTTTCCAACGGTCTCTTTCACTCCAGCTTTCCAACCGAGATAGAATATAATCTTCGTTTCCCCCCTCCCCCTAATGCGAGCTACATAGCCTACCCACCTAAGTCCTCTCGATTTCATTATTCTTACAGCATCGGGAGCGTAAGTATTTAAAGTCGTGTACTTTCTCTGTGTTCTCATTGTTAATTGTTATGTAATCTATTTCCTTCATTCTCAGTAGCAACACTTGTGTTAAGTAACGTATAATATTGGAAGGCTAGATGCATAATCGTACAATAAAGTAATTAAACGGATTGAAGATTTCTTTTCAATACGATTGTAGACGTTACAATTACTCTGGTGATGTAGTAAAGTCTCGGGCAAACACAATGATTTATATATATATATATATATATATATATATACAGTATATGAGCTCCTGCGTAGCCTAATCGGTAGCGCGCTCGACTTCAGTGCGAGCGGTCCCGGGTTCGATTCCCGGTGGGGGCTCAAAAAATTTCGGTGTTGACCCAGCATCGTGAGGACTATTGGGGAGCTGTTGTGAATAAAAGACAGTGGCGATCACAGTGAGAGCTTCGGCTCTCCTCTCCCAACCCGTCTGGTCAGCGTGGGAGCAGTAGACCAACTCCTCCCTTCGGGGAGAGGTCTCATCGGAGTGGATTGAATATGGCTGTGATTTATTTATTTATATATATGAAAGTCTGTTTAAACGTTATGCAATTCCACACCCCTTAACGGATTGGAACAAAGTTATGGCACACACAATCCTTAGGACTTAGAAGGATAAACTATGGCATTACGAGATACACTAATCTAACGATAATCACACACACGAGAGAGCAATTTTCTTCTGTACTGTCATTCTCTAATGCAACGACCTTTAACCGTGAACCCTTTGCTTTGCTTTCCGCCCCAGTGATTGCCTGTCGCTAACACATGCTGTTAAGCCCCTAAATGATATTTCGGTCCCTCCCACAATTGCTAATACGAGGCAGTCAGCTTCAGGAATGAGACAGCAGCTGTCTCTCACAAATTCAAGTTTCAAAATCGTAAAAGAGTACGTTTTAGGGTATATTTTCCCGACTACACCGTGCGTATGTCCTTGAAAAGTCTTCTGCTACAATCTGTAAACAAACACCGGCGCCCTCACTTACCGGTCTATTAAGATCTTGGTCGTGTAATAAGCCCATAATGGAATCCAATATAGTAACACCTCCAAGAGACAAATTACTATAATTCCTTATCTTTCAAAGATTTAAAACACTTTTTGAAAGGATGGACTTACAGAAAATTCGAAATGGCTGATGGAAAGAAATTAGAAGCTATACTTGGTTTTGTGTTCATTAAAATAAAAATAAAATAAATAAATAACAATTGTAAAAGACTGAAACTAGTGCATCGGTCAGTATGACGTATATTAAGTGTTGCCAACTACCGAATTCTTAATGTATTGTTAATCACTGAGCTGACCATTGGCTGCTCATGGGGAGGTCCTGGGCTCGATTACAGCGGTCGACCATCCTGACTGAGGTTTTTGCAGAAATTTTCCTCAGTCGCAGCAGGCAGATGCTAGATTGATACCTTGAACTTAGTCCGTGGCCGACTCCTTGCCGCGTCCTTTCGTCTACCATATCACGACCTGAACCATAGATGCCTAAAGCCCATAAGTCAAGTCTTCTTAATCCTTCCAATTGGCTATATCCTATATTGTCCATTCTGTGATAAAGAAGACTGTTTTGATCTTCGAATAGCTTAAAGATTGGTAGTTATTAATTTCTGGAGGGTTATTACTGGATCCCATTATGAGTAAGTAGAACCTAATAATAATAAACTCCCCATGTAGCAACATGGCAATATCTTGTTCTATTTTGCGGACGAATTAGAAAACAACACAGCATTGACTTTTGATACAACGTGTAGCTATGGCCTTTAAACAATATTTCCCAAATTTGAGAGATGTCCCTCCTGTGTTTAACGTCTATGAACGAAAATTAAATTTGGATTAATAATTATTTCATTCCCAGGATAATTACAAAAAATATCCCTCTTCGAGATAAAACTAGAGCAGCGTTTCTCAACCTATGGTCCGCGAAGATGAGAGAACGGATGATCCGCAGACAGATTTTAAAATATAATTCTATGTGATGATTCAGTTTAATAGTATAGTTCTACTTTATTTTACTGTGTTTCCGTAGCGATTCAAATCATTCTCTAAGATTTTTTATGTTAAAAATACCATAGTATGTGACAAATATGAGTAAAACCCATGCAGCTCTTTAAAAAAAAAAATGCCCACACAACATAGTGGGCCGCAGGATTGTTTCAGATATTTAAAAAAGGTTGAGAAATCCTGAACTAGAAAACTATACAACTTGGTGTGATTTTAAGACTTTGAATTTCTTGCCAACGAAAAGTGTTTTTTTTTTATCCCCCTTCTTTAACTAAATATCAGGACAATATTTCCACAAATGTAATTGCATATCTCTGTAAGTCAACAAATACATACTATATTTCAATACACATATTTATTTTTGTAATAAGAAAAGTTAGTTTTAAACGCGCGTTCAGTGTTTTATTTATAGCTGTACCTGGTGCGATCACCTATGACATATTGGAAGAAAACAAGTATAGCTCGAAAGCTATCGATATAAAAAAAATATGCGAAGGCAACAAATTGCTCAGTTTAAAAGTTTCACAAAATTGGAAACTTTTAACATGATTTTATTATTTCTTTAAAAGAGAAATCTCACTTATTTTGAGCAGGTTGTGGCGCCAAATTCAAATGCTTATACAGTAAGTACTCATCTTTGATGGATGCTCTTGATATCGGGCGTCATAAATTAGCGTTGACAATTTATATAAATAATAATAAAATTACAGTAATTCAGTGGTTACCAACAGCTTTGTTTTTACGCTAGTATTATATTTCCTAGTCATAATACTAAGTAACAGTTCAACGTCATTTTTACCCTCGTAAAAGATATGTATACCTCTAATCTTTAAACAGACCATCATATACTTTTTAAAAAAGTACTAATACTCCGCTTTTCATGTTTATCTAAACAGTGTACATTGATTTGCATTTTTCCTCTTTGTTACTTGTTCCATTTTATTTGCATGCAACCTCCAGGACGATGCTGAAATACGTAGCCAACTAAGTGTGGAAGCTCAAAATTTTATGTAACGCCTTGTAGGGGAAGTTCTTATAAACTAACACCCAGTGGTATGTTTTAAACTAGTAGCTTACTAGCATGCTGTATGGAGAAAAGCACTGTATTGTATTGTAAGAACTTTCTCTTACGTTGATTCGCTGTTTATTTTTTTACCTTATTTTGCAGTAGTTTCGTTTCCTGCATCTATCTTCTTTTTGAGTTGCTTTTTCTTTTTTTCGATAAAATGTTGCTAACAGTGTATTTGTTTCAGATCTTCAGTTTGTATGTACCTTTTACGTTTCGTTAATAATGTTGATATTTGCGCACGAAATTGGCTCAAGCCTCTACAGGGTGTCCCCGAAATAATGGCGCAAACTTCGGGAGGTGATTATTCACATCAGAACAAGAAAAAATTCCGAAATTGATAGTTTTGGAGTAACAAACGTTGAAAGTCACGGCGGCATCATCACAAATGGCCCCATAGCTCGACGCATAATGACGTAAGCTGTGTCGGCCTAGTAAATTACACTCGAAGTAGAACCCGATACATCTATTTGAGCAATATTTTGGATTGACGGAGTTTCGTACATGCAGGTTTCGCAACCTAAAATTTTCATTGTCAAGGAATCCCATTTAAGTAATATTCGCCAATCATAAACATAACTGAAATAGATGTATTGGGTACTCCTTCGAGGGTGATTTGCTAAACCGACACCTCTTACGCCAGTACTTCTCGAGACATGAGATCATTTGAGCCCCTGTAGTTCCGAAACTCATCAGATTTCGGAATTTCTCCAAAGGAACTTTTTTCTTTATTTGATGTAAATAAGCACCTCCCAAAGTTTGCACCGTTATTTCAGGGATACCCTGTATAAACTGAATTACCATGGATAGTAAATATTTGTTTTATTTAATTGTTCCTATAAGCTCCTTACTTTAAATATCGATTTAAAGGAATAGTGTTCGTGGGTCATTCCAAAAGTAATGGACACGAGCATGGATGTAACCAGTACCGCTTTTGTAGTGGTCGTTGGCTATACTTTATCAAAGACCGTTCAGAATTTTTACCTTAATGTTTCGTTTATCATAACAACAGCGGTCGAAGATGGCGCTTACTTTCTTCATCCAACGAGGAACTGCTTGTTTACTACCGCACTTTTAGTGCATCTGATTCTAGGTCTGATTTTCTGGGCATAATTCAGTTTGAACGTTAAACAAAAGATTTGGTCTGCGTACGGTACTGAAGCTTCTAAATGCGCATCTTCAACTGTTGACGCTATGACGTACGAAAGAGGTGTTGCCTTCGACAAAGTGTAGCCAACAGTGACTGGAAAAGCTGTACCGACTGCATCATCCGTACTCGTCTGCATTACATGTAAAGTGACGCAAGTATTTGATTTTATAAGTTCCTGAATAAAATGGCGCTCTTTTTTTTTTTCGGTGATCGTAATGTTGGATGAAAGCATGAATAATAAACTTTCACATATTGCTTGCTTTCTATAGTGCATAATATTGCACGAATGTCTTCAGCGATATGTCAGATGTTTGTTCTGGAAAGTGCATATTATTGTTTTACTTTTTCATTCGTAATTTTACAGCTCTTGGTTACAAATGGTATCATGTAAATACTTCATAATTTTGTTTTCTAGGATAATTGTTTTTACTATTAATATTATTTGCGAAGAAAAATTAGAAGTTTGTATTCTGTGCAGCAGAAACTGGGAGTGTTACATCATCTTCTACATTTCAGCTGTGCCTATCCATTCCCCAGAATCCACAAACCTAATACCGAAAGAATCTCCCCTTTCTTTGACCACCAGCTCCAACCTTCGCCCAGGCTCTCCGCTCCTATATCCAAGGTCACTTCCTCTCCACAATACAAATACACCAGACACTATCTTGATGTTAGTTGACGTGACGTCACTTTACACCAGCATCCCCAAACTCGAGTCAACCTACCACACCATTTCTGGTCCTCCTAGCTCAGGTTTATCATCACTGTGAACAACTTCTTTGAAAACCATAATTACCTGCAAAGCAACGGCATGGCAATGAGCATCCCCCTACGCCAACCTTTTCCTGAGACTGCTGGAGACACACCACCTGAATTCCTCACTTCTCAAAAGTTTTCACATGGCTTCGCTATACTGATAACATCTTCTTAATCTGGACACATAGACAAGAGTCACTGCAGACATTCCTAGAAAGACTTAGCTGTACCTTTCCCTCAAATTCACATCCAGTGTTGCCAATTTAGCAGCGTTGAATACTCATTTAGCTACTAAAGATTCTCACTTTTTAAGTAGTGTGCATAAAAATTTAGCTACTTTTTGTGCATGCTCTAGCGACAAACACGCCTAATTTTATCATTGGTAAGATAGGGTTTTAGCGACTTGTAGATTGCTGTTTAGCTATTTTCAAGTGATTATTGTTGGCATCACTAAGACACATCAAACCTACAAACAGCATGCGGTATCTCCATTTGAATATCTCCCATTCCTATCACTTCAAACGCTGTCTCCCATACGCTCTTGCATCTGCTCCTCTGATGACGTACTCCGAAATTGTTTCAGCGCCCTTTTCTCAGCTCTTTGTTGACCAGGAAGTCTCACCTTCTCCGTAAATAGTTGAACTGTGCCAAGGATCATAAAATTCCAAATGGCTTCTCCACGAAGCTCCCAGCCTTCTCACTTAGTTCCATCCTGTCCTTCATGTCCTCCAAACGCTCCTCAAACTAGCGCATCTCATCCTGACTGTGTCAGCTGAGAATGAAAGAACCTTCCTCTCATTACTCTGTGACCGATGTTCCGCCTTCTATCACCTTATCTCATCAGTAATGTATTTTTGAACCGTGAAGAAAAGAACGACAACTTACCGTTAGTAAGGAAAATAGTCTCCATCTGACACCAAAACACTCTTCCACCTGCCAACCAGTTGTTGAATCCCCCTCTGAAAGAAGTCACCGGTTTTGGAGGCAAAGAGCTGTACGTCTTACGTTTCCTCATTTGCAGGTTTTTTTTTTTTTTTTTTTTCGAAAAGATGGTTTTGCAGGCTGCGAAAAAGACAGTAGTTTGTTGGTGCAGGATCTGGTGAAAACGCCGGGTGGGGAGTTTTCCCAGACACGTTCTTCGATCTTAGCACAGGTCCCTTTTGCCGTGTGTGGGCGCGCGTTATCACCGTGGATGAACACACCCATGCGATTAACCACAGCAGGACGTTTCTCCAACAATGCAGTCGGTAGGCTTTCAAGCTGCTGACAGTAGACATCTGCATTGATGGTCTGGTTACTTGGCAAAAGCTCAAAATGTTATCCCACCAAACACTCAACAACACTTTGTAGGGTTGGAGATCCTGTTTTGGCACAGTTCCTGTGGCCCCTTTAGGTACCCACTGCCGTTTGCGTGTAATGTTATGGTAGAAAACCCAGTTTTAGTCTGACAGGTGAGCAGGGAACTGCATATGTAAACTCGCTGTTGCTTCTGTTGAGGAGTTAACGTGTGGGGTACCCATTTTCCGAGTTTCGACACGTACCTATGGTCCTGCAGAAGACGACGAACGGTCGAATGGTTGTCATGGAGTTCGCTGGCCAGTTCTTGAATAGTTTGCAATGGATTCGCCTCCACCGCTGCTCGCAGGGCTTCGTTGTCCAGCTGCACAGGTCTCCCTTCCCGTGGCTTTATCGGTAAGGCTGGTATCCCCAGACCGAAACCTCTGGAACCACTTCTGACCCTTTCGCACATCTACAGCACCCTGACCATATACAGCATTGATGTTTCGTGCCGCTGCACTGGCTATATGTCCCTGGTGAAATTTGTACAGCATGACATGCCGTATGTGGTCCCCCGACAATACCATGATCAAACACAAGCCACACTTCCCAAACGTGGAGTAGACCGTTCTCCTTCTACACATTGCTGCACAATCAAGTGCCCTATATGACTCAGCTATGGCATGTACCCTCTACTTTACTATTCGCTCGTCAGATGGCGTCATTACAGCGGTCATCGCACGTACGACATTACTTATGGGATAATCTGATACATTGGAAAGCCTTTAACCATCCCCATCAACAACATTGTTACTCCTCTAAATCATAAGTACTTCATCTTGCCATACCAGAAGATACTACACATTACGGTCGCATCTTTGACGAAATTCTGTTTAAGTATCATGAAAGTTCTCAATCTTGATTCACCTGTCATATTTAAGAAGAGTTGCGAGCAGGCAAACATCTGCATCCTCCCCGCCAACCATGAACTCCACCTTAACTGCATGTAATTCCTTGTAGCCCAGTTCTTCTTCGATCCTTCCATCTTCTTTTCTCTCATTCTTGTTTTTATTGCTTCCCTTTATTTCTCATTATTATTCTCTGCGTTGATTCTTTACCCTCTTATTCTTTTAAGTAGTCTCTCACCGACTCCTAGTTATCTCCCTTCCCTCTCGACTTCCTTCGCCATTTAGTGTTCTTTACGGCCTCTTGAGTCATTTTTCCGCCTTTCATGATCTGGCCACTCCGCTACGTGGTTTCAGTTGACAACATGGTCGCTCCGTATCAACACCTCTCTGACCTTTTCCATTCCTATTATGTGACCAATGTGTGTGTGAAATGCCCGTAAACCCTCAAGGGTGTTCGTTACGTGTAACATTGTTTGCTGAAAGCCTTAGTCAAGGTTTCGTCCCTCAATTCAGCTGAAAAAACTCTGGAACCAGTTGGCAAGCGTTTCGAATGTAAATTCAATGAGAATAACTTTTCCCTCTGTTCAAACTGATTCATATTTTATTTTTCTTCGGGTGCTAAGTGATTGATATAAGGTTGAGGTACACTGTTAGAACCACAGACCATAAAAGGTGTGTTACATGTTTAATTTCATTTTGGTATTTTAACTTAGGGTAGCATCTGATTAGGAAGTTTATGGATAGACAGTTTGGACACCATACCCTGTGTTTACAATACAGCGCTAAATACCAGTTATTTTGCAAGTAAACAAGGTGAAACACTCCTGGGCGCCTTGAAGTAGTAAAATATTAAGGTTAGGGCAAAATAACGATCTTAGACGATAGATGACAGCACTTCAATGTATTTTCTTCGTTGCTTGAAATTGTAGTGCTGGTTTTACATGTTGAAGCCTAGAGAGTTCAAACTTTGAGGGAAGAAAGTGCATAATCTGTTTGTCAGTTTTTGGTAGCTAAGTACATAATCTTGTTTTCTTGTGCGATTCCTGGTAACTGTACTCCAAAGGAGAGCAGGGATAACTGATTCTCCCAAGAGTTCCTGTAGTATTCTCTTTATTTTCTTTTAAAGATTTCTCCTCTCAGATACCTTCTCATTTTTCACAATTCAGCGTTACACGAATTCTTCTATCTTCTTGTAAGTTTGTTCGTTTTATTTTAATTTTATATAAGGCCTTTAGGCATTTTTTAGCTCAGGTCGAATGAATGATGATCATGAGAATTGGTGAAATGAAGAAAGCTGAAGGAAACGAGAGAATCTCGAGAAAACCCACGCAGAGACACGGTGTTTGTTCATCACAAAGTCCACAGGGGACGAGTCGGGATCGAACCAAGCATAAGAGGTGAGCGCTCTACCACTAAGCCACCGCAGCCTCTTGGTCTTCCTTTGTATATGTCCTTTTTAATTTCATATTCTTGTCCTTGTTCAATGATTTGTTTCTAAATGTTAGGGCAGTATGACTCAGTTAGTGACTAAGATATACATTCGTGTACAACGTACTAATTAGATGAGGTAAGACTAATTTCAAGAGTCCGATGTTGTATTTTATTGTTGAAAAAGCTCCGTTGTTTCACGTTTGGATATTCACAACAATAATCACAACGAAGAGAAAGGAAAATAAAAAATTGACACGGATAATAGCTCTTGAAATTGTTATGGACTTTCTTCTGAAAGTTTTAACTCTGTAGGCTTTAATTTTTAGGAGCAGCAGTGTAATTTCGTACAATGGAAAACATACAATATGACATACGAAGGTGGTGCTGCCATTTGTCGTTAGAGATGGTTGTATCCTTTCACTTGTCATGTTCTGGGGAGGTTCGTGTATTTAGTAGTAAGGTGTTAGGAATTCTAATCCGCGCTCTGGATCTAGAAATTATATTTTGAAATAGTACAGTTTTGCTCTTTAAAATTAATTCGGAATTAGTTAATCGGTATAATTTCGTAATTCCAAACTCGTAATTTGACTTTCCAAATATAAGTCAAAATATAGAAACCGTGTTTCCCTATCAGCTATAGTTGTTGAGATACAGCGCCACTAAATCATAAACACGTAATCTGCATACAGACGTACTTCGACGCCTCGACCTGCAAATTAGCCCCATATAACATTGGATCTTGAGTAAATATTGCCCCAGTGTTTAGCTTTCAGAGTCGCCAGATTCCTAGCAGTGGTCTTGCGGTAAGTTGTAGTTCGTGGCGCTGCAACTAAAGGGGCGCGGAGTTCTTGCCGCCATTGCACATAAAGCTAGAGGCTTGATGAAACACTCGATCAGGGTGGACTATGCTTTGTGTACATAGGATGAAAAATGCCTTCACTAAGTACAGAAAAACCTAGAGCTGGAATTTTTTACGGTTAAGATAACTTATCAGTTGTCCTCCTTTCGTACATTCAATGACGCAGCTGAGCGAAGTGCGTGGATATCGTCTGTACTTGTTGCCAGGAACTTTTGGGCAACCACAAAGCTAGTATACAAAATGCTTAATAATTTCAGATGTCTTGGTTGTCATATTACTTAGACAGCCACTTGGACCGCTTCCCTGAAAATTTGGGTGATACCAGCGAAGAGCAACATGAAAGATTTCACCAAGATATAAAAACAATGTAGGATCAGTACAGGGAAGATGGGATACACACATCACGGTAGATTACTGCTCAAACTTGCAAAGAGACTGTTCTAACACAGTTCATTCAAGTATGTTCCGTAAAAGAAGCTTCCTAATTGCCAACTAAGTTTTCCTTTGATTTTTGTTAATCTTCTGAAGACTAAGTGTTATTGCAGTGTTACTGTACCATTACTACGTTTCTTTATCAAAATGCAAAAGAAAAGAAAATGATGCTATGTTTTTCAATCTTTGTTTTGTTTCCTGAACCATAACCCCGATTTAAAATGGGTTAACATAAATTATGCTATTGTTAAATTTTACGAAAACCATTATCCTATTTGAATTCAGCACACCAAATATACATATAATCAGCTCAAAAAGTCTCGGCACAAAAACACGTGTTGGGCTGTGTTATCCAGTATATCACATGGGGGTCATGGAATCGTAACGCTTACCTGCTGGTTTCATGAGATCCTCGTTGGGTGGAGGTTAAAACAACCTCCAAACTTTCGAGGAACAAGGTTCTGGCACAAATAAAAGGAGAAATTAGAGGGATGGAGATGGCTAAAAACTTCCATTCTAGGTCTAGCGTCGTTAGCGTTGCATCAACCCCGAACAAGGCGATATGTCAAGTGATGTAGACACAGTGTGGCCAGTTTATAATGGAGGAAAACAAACGCTGTTTTGGTTATTTTCTGTACTTCTCGGAATAAAATCTTTGAAAAAAAAAAAGTACTCTTTACTGAGTATGCCCGTCTCCAAGTTTAATTTTGAATGTTTTCTTTTAAGAATAAAGAAACTTTTAAACGTTATCCTTTTTGTTTTATTTGAAGCCTTGTGTACGACACGTGATTCAGTGGGTATATGACCAGTTTCTCCTAGATGTTTCGATAAACCACTATTAATATTGCCTATTTTTGTATCCCTAATATGTTGCTTATTATTATTACCTAAAAGAACAACCAAAGTGAAATTTGTACACGGGCACACTCAATTAAGATTTTATTCCGAGAAGTAAAACAGAAAATAACCAAAACAGCGTTGATTTTCCTCCTTTACAAACTGGCAACACTGTGTCTGCATCACTTGACATATCATATCGTCTTGTTCGGTGTTGATGCAACGCTAACGATGCTAGACCTAGAATGGAAGCTGATTATTAATAAGTTTTTAGTTATCTCCATCCCTCTGTTTCTCCTTTTATTTGTGCCAGAACCTTGTTCCTCGAAAGTTTGGAGGTTGTTTTAATCCACCCAACAAGGTCATCATGAAACCAACTGGTAAGCGTAATTAAGCGAATTACTAAAACATGAACGTCACTTCTCAAGTGGAGGAAGACAGGAATGAACAGAGGAATTTATTCACAGTAAAGTTTTGGTAATCATTTTCAATTGTGTGCTTGGTGTCTTGACAGGATTCATGCGAGAGTAGATCTTTTCCGCACTTCTTTTGTTATGAATTTATTTATTTTTCGTAGCTACGTACATGTAAAAAAACTAGAAACACTTTATCCTATAAGTGCTGTCACACTGTCCATACAAGTTTTTTTTAAATGTCATATTTTAATTTTTATTTTTGTTCCAGCTCTGTCACTGCGACTGATGTAATATTTGGTCCACTTACTTTATTATTATTTGATTGGTACTTCTGTAGTAGCTTTGGATGAATCATGTATTTGTGACATGTATGTATGTGCACGAGACTACATGATCTCTTTCCAACTAATACGTGTGCATGTCCCGTAACGTGGCACTTATTTCTCCTCTAATTCCATCATTATTTTCCATAGGTCCTTAAATATACTTTGTTTTTCAAAGTGCTTCCTTTGCTGTCTTTCCTTTGGGGTACAGTTCAGTTGTTGTTTTCTTTAAACGTGTTATATAGTGTTAGTGCTCTTATAAGGGGAACTGGTCAGATGGCTCTCAGGGATTGAGATTGTTCTCTGACAGTAGGTAGGGTAGCTCATACTGACAGCAGTGAGGCAAAAAATGAGGGGTATATACTGAAGCTTGTAAGAAGAAAAATGTCAATGACTGCATCGCAGGACTTCCCGTGGTACCACAATTATGGGAATTGGTGACAATGATTAGCCGGTGCATATTATTTGATTTTTGACAACAATGGTTTGAAAGGGCCTTTGACTCTGATGTTTTTGTCATGCATTAAACGTTTGAAATATGTATGATTCGAAGTTTTTCTAATTATCCTAACGTTTGTTTTCGTGTGGTGGTTTTATGAGACAGTAGGACAAATTATGTATTACAAATGACTACAGAAATGGATTCACTTAACTCTCCATCTACACATAGTAAAAGAAATTAACGTACTACATTCGAACAATGTAATATAAATTACATGTTAAAATGTGTGAATCTTTGCTACGAAATAAAACTTTCACAGGGTTTATTAGAAAAACTTTTAACTCGTACAAAGCTTCTCTTATCGTAGTATATTTTTCAAGCGTTCATTTCACCTAAACTGGAATACTGCTACCTTATTTGGAATATGGCTTCTTCTACTCACTTGACACGTCTGGATTCTGTCTTAAGCTTCTTCATCGCCATCGTTAAATACGAAGTTCCTTCTGCGACATCCCGAAGTAACACAGAACTTCGTAATGTCTTAAATATACGAACACCCTCTTCAACACGAAGTCTGCCAGATATGTTATTCTTATTTAAAATATCCAATGGTAGAGTTGGGTCTTAACTGGTGCTTTCATACCTCAACAATTTCTGCCCGTTCCACACGCAATAGTAACATATTCACATACCCAGCACCAAGACTAGAAATAGTCATACACTGTATGTTCGTCAGAATGGAATCAGAATATAATCGCCTACAGTCAGAGATAGAAATTTCCAGCACAACAAGCCTTCCGAAAACAGCTAGGAAGACATGTGTAAATACCTTTGATGTTTTGTTTGTAAATAGTGTTAATTTTATGATTGTTGGATATCAGTGTTTTAATGTTAACGTTTCAATGTAAAATGGCGGAACTCCTGTATCGGAAACCACGTGTAAATAAGTAAATAGCTAAATATGAAATGTTTAATGAATGTCAACATTTGAGACCCTTCCCAAACCACTAAGCTCACAAATAAAATTATGTACTTGCCCTGGGATTTGAATCCCGGTCGCCTGGTTGTCATGCGTGTGTGATATGTTACGATGCCTCACCGGTTGACCTTGTTATTAGGTTTTGTCCATGTAACGGCACGACGGAGAGTCCTTTAGTGTAATTGACATTTACGTAATTGAACCAGTGTCCGCTGTGACTTATCAGAACATGCTCAGTATAAACAGTTCTTGTATGAAAGAAAAGACATTTTCTTCATTCTTTGTATATCTTCTTCCAATCTAGTTTTATCAACAATACCGCTAAGAAAGTTTGTTTCATCAGCGTCTGCTTTCATTTGCTTTATGTTACAAACATTTATGGTAGAGAGAAAAAACTTCGAAAATCGTCTATGCCACCGTTTCTCAACTTTTGCCATCCTACGACCCCCTTTTACCATATCTTCTAGCTTTATATAATTTCCGTGCTTATATTAAGCGATTTCAATTCATTTTGTACTAAACGTTGATGCTAAATATTCTAATTATAGTATACAAAAACTATTCAACAAAATATATTATCTTTAGTAATTATAAAAATAACAAGCAAAATAAAATACCTTCTTTGAAATTTATTTATTTTAACCTACTAAATCCCAGTTAAATTTATTTTTTACCTCACTTTGCGACGCCCTTGCACGCAGCCCGCGGTCCCCGCCCCCTCCCGTTGAGAAACCTTGGTCTACGCAACACCAGTGTAATAAATGTTCTGTGTAAATGCATGACATTCCAACAGGAAACATCACATAATGTTATTTATTTTAGTTTCCTTACCGGGTTTTGGTACGAAATAATCTGTAATCGTCATGGTTCGGAGGCAGGCTTTTCTATAATAGAAAGATATTTTCGCGTTCGTAGCATTTAGAACTGTATTGTTAAGTAGATCTTACAGGTATTTTGTTTTTATCGAAGCTTGATAAAAAAATATGTAGAATAAAATTGTTTTCCATTTTTGAATGGCTTGTTTACCTATTTTATTTTCTATCCTAGAACATTATTTCTGTCGCCATCTTTTGCTACTTTAATTTATTTACTTAATTAGATTTGAATGCAATTTAATTCAATGAGTAATGCAGTTGCTAGAGATTTTTTTGTATGTATGTATGTGTGTGTGTGTGTGTATGAGAGCATGGCATTTCGTGTGCATTTGCTTGACTTTTGATGCTGTTTTATTTTCCAGATTAACTCTAATCCCTGTGGCAATGGGCAACAAGCTGTTGGTACAGCCAAGAGTATGTTATGTTCTTCTGTTTGTATGTCTTACTTTGCTTTGTAGTCTGTGCTCAATTCCTCTTTCTACGTTCTTCATATAATAGTAAAGTCAAAAAGATTTATACAAAATTCATTTCATTAATTTTCCGTTTTCTCTTCTGCAAATAACGTCTTGAGTCTTTTAAACTGTTGGATCAATTTATATATATTTAGTGGGGAGGGATGATCGTGCAAAGTTTTGTTTGCTTGTTGTGTCCCGTGTTTGAGGTTAGCAATAAAGAAATATATTGAGGTCATCAGAAGAACGGTTCTGATTCACACATATGCTTATTATTCCATTTATAATGAGGAATGGACGTAAAAGGAAGGGTAGGTGACGTAACGGTGTTAAACTTTAACTTGAGTGGCTGGGTTAAGGAATTGCAATGCGGTAGAAATCGCAAACTCGAAATCAAGAAATGAAATCAGGAACTGCTACTCATATAATTGATGAGGCATATCATATAGATAGCAGTTGTATTAGGTTTCTTAGAGGAGCAAAGAATCAAGCACATATATTAATTAGAAAAGGCTATCGCATTTGCTGCATGTCCGAATAAAGTTAATGAAAACGAATGCGGAAGTTTAAACCAACATCATCAACATGTATAGAATTAGAGGAAAGAAAAAATAACGTTCTCAACAAATAAATAAATATGTTCTAGCAACAATAAGAATTCAAATATTAAAAAAAAAAAAGACACGATTCTTTTAACAGTATGCTTGATAATGGCTACAGACGTAGTTGAAACGTTCTGTTTTGTGTTTAATATCTGTATTTAATACGAGACTTTAATAATAAATTCTGTTACTAACATCGGGCCGTAAATTTTTTATTTTTCAACTTGTCTGTCCTCATGTTTCAACTGAAAAACGGTAAATTGGGGTCTAAATATACTGACGGAAAATAAAATCCCTACGTTAAAAAGAAGTTATGCTAGGGAATAAAGCGTGGGTTAGCAGATTACTCTTCATGATGTGTTACGTAGATACAATGTCACAAAGTTGAATGTTGTTGTCTTCAGTAACCACTTGTTGTCACACATCTCATCCCATCGCGGAGGTGTCGAATGTCATTTGGGATTGCGTTCCACGCCTACTGCACCTGAACAGCGAGATCGGTAGTGGATAGGTCTGGATGCAGATGTGCTCGGAGCTGGTGTCTAATCATGTCCCACACATGTTCGGTGGGCGAAAAATCTGGTCATTCTACGCAAACACGTTCACATCTCCATGCTGGGTTGCAGCAGCGTTATGAGGACGAGCGTTATCGTGTTGAAACAGTCCTCCTTCAATATCATGCAATACCATAATTGCAGTACATCGGGTTCGATCACCATTGTGTTGTAAACGTTCGCCGTCATTGCGTTCTGGATGACAACGCTGGAGAGCGGATGGAGCTTGCCAACATTCACCAGACCTCCGTCCCGTGACGGGTACAGAGGCAGAAACTATTCCCCCCGTATGTGACGAGTCCATAGTCCCATTCTGTAATTCCCTCTTATCACGAGTGCACTGAAGACACATTTAGCGGTGGACAGGAGTGAGTGCCAAACACGCTGAGTCTCACGGTGGATCAGATCTGCCACGGCCATCCTGCAACTTTTCTTGCATTAATGAACTGCGAGCGCCTGGACCCCAATCTTCTGGTAGCATTGGCTTCTGGGGACCATTGATGCCAACAGTAGTACGCGATGTAAACAAGTAAAAAGGAAATAGAGAAAATCCTTTTAAAAAAAGAGAGAGAGAGAAACAAACAATGCCCAGTTTAAGAAATCAGACACTGTCCAAACAAACAGAAGAATCCCCGCCTTTGGTTCGTGGAAACCTCGGGAAACGAAGGAGATCCCGTGTGTCTGTGAGCAGACTTAAGAAGTCGAAGAGATACAAACCGAGTAGATGGTTTTGCTAAGCGGCAAGGACGAAATGTGAGTCTTCCAAGTTAAAAGATAGTACACGGTAGAGACGTCTTGATCTCACGAAAGAAGAACCCACTTTGTCGGAAGGCCTACCATATGACCTCGTTAAAATTAGATTAATTGCTCACATATGTACGTCGTTGTTTTGGAGGGAGTCTGTATGCTCGTAGCAGACGTTACCTCAGCTTCTCACAGTGATACTAACGCATACGAACAACTCGTTTTTTTTTTTTTTTTTTTTCTTTCACTTAGCATAATTCCTCCTCCTGTGTAAACATTTGTGTTTGGATTTAATTTTCCGTTATTGTAGTAATTTTTGGTCAAATTGAAGATACGATATACAGTATGGAAAGTCTTTCGATAACATAAAGTGCAAATCATAATTTCCGCTTTTGACAGTGAAAGAGACCATTGAAGGTTCTTTCTATTACGTAATTTTGTATCAACGAGGACTGGTAGAAAGTAGCTTTTAAGGCATTGAACATTAGCTTGAGACCCTGTCGTTCTGGATCACATTTACCCAGATTTCAAGGTGTTTGTTTTGAGGAGAGATTTGCTGTGGGAATAGAACATGAAAAGAATGAGCTTTACAGTACACTAAATTGTTAACAGTTAATGTGAGAAGTAGTCATTCGTGATCATTGACAAATCTAAACTCCAAATTTGATTAGTTGAACCAATATCATAAATTTAGTCGAAAACTTGAACCTGTATTGCAAACATTTCTTGTAACAGGATCAGTAGACACGACAAGCAAACAAATGAGAAGTAAGTACGGTAAGTAAAAATGAATCCCTAATTACGAGAGTTACTCCAGATTCTATATTGTTTTAAAGAACGCTAATTCCAAAATTGGAACATCATATTGATCTTATTTTCAGAAGTTTAGACAGTCTTATCAAGCATAACGGGAAGTGTGAGTACGGTGTGTTTCTCAGTTTTAAGTACATTGTACATTTCATGATTGTAATTTCTTAGCAGTTTTTTTTTATTCGTACCAAAAAGAAATGTACTGTAAGGTGTATATTTCACTATGAGAAGCTCACTTATCACTTTGCATATTTATAGAGCTCTGTGAATAGTTGACATTGTGTTTATGTGTATTGATGGTATTGTAGATATTTGTCTTTTAAACGTGTTGTTGTGCCTTATATTGTATTATTGACGAGGGAATATTTTGAAACAAGCGGATGTGTATACATGTCGTCTTGTGGGGGTGCTGCTGTCACCACAAATGTAAATTTCCCTTGCTGTTGCTTATTACAAGAAACATTTCCTTTGGAAATCAATGGGGAGTATTTCATGTACACTCAGATTCAGAGAAAATAATCTGTACGTCCGACAAATTACATAATACGACAACGTCGAGTCTATATCCGACGTAGACTTAAAATAGTCATATGTTGTGTTTGCCATATGTGTTAACTTTGAAAAAAAAAGGCACGACAGTCCATTAAGGGCTCAGATCTAGCAGCCGGCTTTGGCACTCATGCCGTAGAGGTGAGATGTGGCCAGCATCTCGGCTCCTCCTCGCCGTTAATGCCGGTTTTCGTGACCGGAGTCCGCTGCCTCTTTATTCAGGTAGCTCCTCAATTGGCCTCACGACGCTGGGTGGACGCCGCACAGGCAACACCATCTGGAGTACTGCACGATCACCCGTCCAAGCACTGACCAGACCCAGAGCTGCTTGACTTCGGTGATCTTACGGGAACCGGTAGAGCAGCTCGGCTAGGGCGTCACATGTGTTAACTCAGTGTTGCTAATTGTATATTCATTCATAGAAAATTATTGATGGAAGGAGTTTCTGAGTCCAAACGTTTGTACAATGTTTCACATTCTCCGTATGTCTTATATGTCTGTTCGATGTAGACAGATTTAGTCATTTTTGTGACCTCTTTCCTTTTTTGAATCTGAGTGTTCGATGGGTATTTTGCCAAATGAATGCTTAATGCTTGGTGCCTTGCAAACAAGGGGTCCCAGGTTCGATCCTGTTGAACTGTCACAGTAGTTTGGGATCTGTTTTAATTATAGGCTCTGTCCTTAGCATATCATGTTCATTCGAAATGAGGCAGTAACAAATCACCAATTCACCTTGCCTAGGAACCCTCGGGGTGCAGACTTACCGGTTGAACAGTAATAATGGTCTTTGTATAGCGATTATAGATATTCTTTCATTTCTAAAGAAGGAAGTTTTCGCTCTTAAAACTATAAAATTATTTGAAGAGCCTCCCAAAACTGGCTATATTAGAATGAGTAAACACTAGCCTAAATTCCATTACTACATAGAACTGCTGTGTTCGTATAAAACACATTCGTGTTTTTTTTGTTTTTTTTTAATTATAAATATATTAGCTGCAGTCTAAGTCGCAACGTCACGGACTTCGGAGCGGCAATATGTAGATACATGGGCTCGAGGTTCCCCTGTTTCATCAGGCGAATGCTGGGATTGTACCTTAAGTAAAGCTCTGGTCGATAACTTCACCCATCCTGGCCTGAGCATAAGCTGCTAAAATGTCTTAAATTCAAATTCAAATTAAAGTTGATGATCCGTATAACGCTAATCCCGGTAAATTTGGAAGTGTGAAAGAAATAAAATGTAACTATGTCGTTGATCACTTATACGAGAAACTACTTGTTATACGCTGGTAAATTACCTGCGGCGTGTCTCAGGAATTCATAGATTAACAAAACCTGTTTCGCATAAAACAGAATTATTTGAGCAAGGTTAAAAATTTGTAAAGAATCCAAGCAGTTCGCATAAAATTACGTCAAAAAGAGCAGTTTCACTGTGTCTAATTTATTGAATGAACTCACTCACTCTATGGCTTATGGAACTCGCAAGTTCATCGTCGCAGTAACAAACGTTCGCCATTGGATCCTATTCTGGGTAATATCAAGCCAGTTTTCATCACGAACACCTACTTCTCGAAGATCTCTTCTAATATTGTCCTCCCAACGACGTTTCGGTATTCCCAATGGCCTCCTTCCATCCAGGATAGAATATAATCTTTGTTTTTCCCCCATCCGAGCTACATGGCCTGTCCACCTTAGTTGTCGTGATTTCATTATTTTTACATTGGTGAATCGTATAGTCCGTGGAGTTCATTATGCAGTCTCCTCCATTCTCCAGTTATCTTGTCTCGTTTTCTCCATTCTCAAAACCTTATTTTCAAACACACGTAATTTATGTTCATCTGCTAGGGTCGTACGCCAACTTTCGCAACCGTAAAGTATTACCGGCAGAATAACCGTTCTGTATATTTTCAATTTCAATTTCCTTGATATTAATCGCGATGTTAGAAGTTTTTGGACTGAATAGAAACATGCGTTCCCCGATACTAAGCGACTTTTTTATTTCTTCCGTAACCTCATTTTTGCTTGTTACGTATGCTCCCAAGTATTTAAATTTGTTTACTTTCTCTATGACCTCATCCCTAATTCTTATGTTTTTATTTCCTTCATTCCCTGTGCTTCGGCTTGTTATCATGTATTTTGTTTTATCTATGTTTACCTGTAGACCTATCTCATCGCACGCTTCTACTAAGACATTGGTGTTGCTTTCTAGTGAAATTTTTATCGTCCCCTATTAAATCTACATCATCCGCGTATACAAACAGTTAATTGAAACCATTCAATGATAGTCCCTTTTTGTCCCCTTTAATTTTTAAAATCGCATATTCTAACGCAAAGTTAAACAGTAGTGGTGACAAGGCATCGCCTCCTTTCAATCCGTTGCGAATCTTGAAATATCTGACATATTATTACCGATCCGTATGTTCAGGGGAATCGAAACATTTTCGTTGCAATTGTGTAATTTACCATGCGTCATAAATATGGAATCAAAACTACTGTTAAGTGCTGAAAAGGCATTATCTTAATGTTCTTAGATTTACGGACGTCTTAAACGTCTAAGTTTCTCGTATCACTTTTTGAGATATACATGCTCAAGAAGTAAATACTTTTAAGATTGTCAATTGTCAAGACAGGAAGTTATAGAACACTGAATGTACTTAGTTTGGAAGACTAGATGATCAAAATATTTTTTTAACTGGAATTACTTTCTCGTGTGCAGCATCTTGATGATACAGCCCATAGCTCGACTCGATCCGTGGAAAAAGGAATGGGGAAGTTAGCGGCTATGGCTTTTATACAACGCTCCATCTCACGCATTTGCCTACGATGGCTAACAAAACAAGCTGTTTAAACCCAGGACTACCCGATTACCAAGCGAGCACGCTTCAGTTAAGCCACCTCAATTTTCTGTAATAATAATAATAATAATAATAATAATAATAATCACTGGCGTTACAGGCCGAAAGGTCCTGAGCCTGCCCCAACGCCATCTGTCCGCGGTTGGTGGAACTGCGTCCACCTGAGTGACGGCCGTGGGGTCAGCACAGCGTGTCACCTTGACCACGAACAGGCGTATCAGGGGCTTTCTAGACCACGCGGACATGATTCCAACGCTCTAACCACTAGACTGTGGAGTCCCCTCCATTTTCTGTAGTTGGTTTAATAATCCATTGTATACCTATAATTTATCTCTTCTTAGAAATCAAAATCACAGTAATAAAGCCTTTTCATATGTGGTTGAATTACATATAAAACCCCGAAACTGAAAGTGCGACGTAAAATTGTAAAAATATGCTAAGTATATCTTGTATTATTGTAAAATCGTTCTGATGTTGGTTCGTTAAACCAGAAAAACATAGTTTCACTTATTTCTATAATCTCTTACCCTTAATCACAATATAAGAGGAAAAAGGGAGAGACATTTTTTTTTATTAGCGACACAGAAATTGTTTTATGAACAATGTCTGGTAAAATGATTAAAGCAAACGTGACCGTAAATCTAAAATGTGTTAAAATATGCATTTACATGGCCAATGACAGGGAGTCGTGGTAATCAGAAAACCTAGAAGTGTTCTGTTGTTTCTCCTTCTCCTGTAATTTATTTTTCGTCTCTCCTATATTCACCGCCTCACAGTTCATACCCGGAACCCTGTACACCACTCCCTCTTTGTTGTTCTTCCTTTAGAGCACCTTCCTTCTTGTTTCTCACTAACCTCTTCTCTCCTTTCCGGTACGTTTTCACTCCTAAGTTTCCCAACAGCCGCTTGATTTTTCGGTAATTCTTCCTCTACTTTTCCTTTTCATCTTCTTTTTGTTTGGCCTCCTATTTCGTTTTGTTGTCATTTTCTCTTCCTAATCATTCGTCTGCCGTCCTCATATATCCATTCTCCCTTAACTCTTCCCCAAACCTTTCCACATCTCTCTTCTTATCTTCTAACGTGTTATCTTCTCTGTTCTTTCCTTTCCTTCCTTTATTCAGTGTAGTGTATAAATAAATTTGACCATTGAAAATATGACGCCATAAAAAAATCCAAGACGTATTGATTATCATCTGGATAATATTATTCCCAAACGAATTATAGTTATAGGGATATACTTCGGTACTATACATCGCGATACTATTCGAAGTGCTCGAAAGGGTGGGGTTTAAGGGCGGTATTCGAAGTGGAAAGTCAGAGGTTGCATATTTGGATGCTTTTCGGATGACGAGCCCATCTTGTCTGTATCTATAAAATATAATAAGTAAAAAAGAAAATATGGCCGGGGCTGGTGGTAAAATCGTGCAATCCGTAGAGCCAAGATAATTTGGTGGCGAAAGGCGTAGTTCGTGGTGACTGGCATCGCATTTGGATTCAAACCCGATCGGATCTCACGTATGTCCCGTCCTTGAAAACTGCGTTGCTAATTAGAACGGAAACTATAATGCAAAAGAGGTTTGCTATTTCATTTAAGACAGGTTTAATTTGGTTTTTGAATAATACGTGCAGTCGTGACTTTTCTAATATACAAGCGTATTTACTGTGTTTGAATGCTGAGTTTCTTCTTTTTCCTTGTAGACAGTTAAGTGCCTTAATGCTTTTGAATTTGCAGAGGTGGTTTCTCCTCCGTATGAATAAAGATAGATTGTCGAAGTGATTTTCATTGTACTATTTCATGAACAGTCTTCTTCACTCTGCAGACCTTTAAGAGTGCCGAATAAATGCGTTTTATGAATATTTCTACAAGCTTTTCAAAAGTGTGTTTTATGAAAATGTTTTCCGCACTTCACTTTGAGTAGTTTGTAGAAGTATTCATAAAAGAGACAGTTATTCTGCACTCTTAAAGTTCCGCAAAGTGAAAAGTGCAGAGTGAAGTTGTTAAAAGAAATAGAACAACAATCTCTACTGTTAGGAAATTACGTAGTTTTAGTAGTCATATCCTTAATTCTAATGCGTTTGTTCCTTCGTATTACAAATAATCTCTTTTTTTTGCATTTGTTCTGCAGAGTGATTCACTTCATGATGGGGATCTAGGTCTTGGAGCTGGCATGGCTGTTCAAACGAGAGTACGCGTACAAGGACCCTCAGGCGACGATTTATAAGGGACTCTGATATACACATATTCATTGTATGAAGAACTCCAGTGTTTGTCCTGGAAGAGCACAATGCCTCTCTCTCTCTCTGGTTGATAGGTAAACTGTGCAATGTCTTCAAAACATGGCTGTGATTCACATATTGTGTAGCACCAAAGACACTGTGGAAGGTGATTATGTTTTTTTTTTTTTGTTTGTTTGTACATGTCAGATATTCTGCTCTTTGGATTGAGTGGTCACACGGAAGTTGGTGTGATGAACACGATGGAAAATAACTTCTTTGAGTTGCGTTGAGCAAATTCGTCTTGAAGCGAAGTAATGTATGCAGCAGACTTCACATTTCTATAATCTGTGCATTTCAAAGTTGACATCGTATTATTACTATTGTAAAGTATTATGTACATTCACTTAAGTTAAGAACTGTTCAAGCATAATAATCGTGCTTAACGTTTTAAAGGAAAGAAAATCAAGATATCCTTTTGTGACATTTTCATTGTAATTTTGTAACATATATATATATGTGTGTGTATATTGTAAATATATTACTGGAAAAGATAGCGAATGTATGGAGTGCATTTTTTTTTTTTCTTTAATATGGTGAAGAAAGATTTGCCAGGTGTAAGTTATTCTTATATTCTATGTATATATTCAGGAAGAATTGATTTGTTAAATTGTGCTTTTATTTCTGTATACGAATTACATAGGCCTACTTGCATTTCCCACTCTTGGTCTTTATTCAAAGTTATTCCAAGTAAATGAACCATTTTGAATGAAAGAAGATTTACAGGCTTCTAAATTGTTAATATACAGTGTTGATATACCTTTACTAAGCCGAGATCGTGTCTGTTGGCGTATCCGTGTGCAGACTTGAAGACAACCAAAATGTGTGTGTGCCAGAAAGACTGCCGGCTTTCTCTGATTGGTAATGTAGAAGTCAAGATAAATTTCAGAGTTCGATTATTTAGTTACTAGATTTGGATTTTCGTTAACAGGATAAGCCTTTAATGAAATATTGATTATGTTAGTAAGACTACTGTATCGAATGATAAATGTCAGTACGTGAAACGACTTAGATTTTCGAAGAAAAAGTATTGGCTTTTTATGAACAGACCAGGTCTTAAGCGGGTAATCAAACCAAAATGTCACATGTAATAGATATATAGTGAAGGATCTTTTTTTTTTTTTTTTTTTAGATTGGTGTATAAGTTCATGATTAAATAAGTAAATAAAAGCTAACGGGAAACCAGTCGTGATCTACAGGACTACGTAATAGTCCAGAATAAAAATCATGAAAATTTATTTTTGAAGAATTTTGAAGGTTCTGTTAAGACTTGTAAATAATGTAGTAACAATTCATTATTTTAAGAATTGCTTTCTGATTGAAACACTTGCTGAATTTTATTTGAAATTGTTCACAGAAAAAACATTTAAACCAAACGTTGTCCAGGTTAATAGAAGAAGAATTGAGCATAAACTCTCAATAAATTGATGAAAATGTTAAAGTCGTGTTTGGTATTGCAGATTGTCCCCAGATCTCTCGTTCCTCATGCTGAGTCAGTTATTTGAGTGAAATCTTACACTAGAAAAAGTTTGACTCTGTTGTAAAATGATTGAATGCCAAACGTATATATTTTAGGGAACTATTTACGTTAACAAAACGTAATTATAAAATCAGGAAAGTACAATAGTAACTGATTTCTATGCATAATCTAAACTTAATTTGTTACATGTTAATATTTTTTGTGTGTGTCAGTCACACGTACTTAGGTTTCCTATAAAGTTTGTGAAGTAGTAGTTTTCCAGATTGTTTAAATGGAAGCCATGACATGCAAAACAGTGCAAGTCCATAAAACTAGTACTTTTTGTGTGGTTACATTACTAAGATCAGCCAATACTTCTATATTTTATTTAGAGTCCTAAGATAGAAGAAAACTATATAGTTGTTTCGCATCTCATCAGAACCACCGTTTTTCAAGAATTTCCATGAACTCGTGGGTGTCAGAAAGTGGACTTTTGCTGGTTTGGATCTCATTGCTTCAATCGTGTGTTTTCAGTAGCTACTAATATTGACAAGCGATTACAGCAACATGTAAATTGCTCGCAGTGTTCGATACTAAAACTTTTCTAATATGTTTTGTGACTTTTGTTACTTGATGCAAAGAAGTCAAAGGAATGCACCTCAACAGTGGCGTTGATGCTGAAATTCGTATGGGGTTGAAATTGATTAGTCACAAGATGATGTAAGTGCATTTATGTCAACTAAGAGTGATTTTAGAAAGTCATTTGATACGATGCTTTCACATCTACAAAATCGTGTTTTATTTATTATTCGTTTTGCAATGAATCAACTTTTGAATCGTTATATCAGCGTTAAAATTCTGCACGTAATGATAGTGTATAAGAATTACGTATGTTAAAACTTATATGAATTGCAGGACATAATAAAGAAGTTATTTTATGTTGGTTCAGCAGAGACATCACCAGAATTATGGTGAAAATAGAAACAGATGACCTTGAGATACAAGTAAAGGAATTAATGTTTCCTTAACATTTGTTGCTAGGATAATTACTGTAATTGTTCTTTCGAAAATAATACGGACACATCATTAAACATAAGTGTACCCATTCTTGATTTGTGTTCCAATATTTTGTATATTATTCTTCCTAATTAATATACTTGAATGGGTTCAGCATTTTTAAATTACTATTGCTGTTTGTAATAAAAGATTTTGAGCTGAAACATAATTTTCATAAATTTGGCCTTCATTCGTCATGTTAATTGCTTCACATTGTCACTCGGAATTTTTGTGGTTGCAATATTTAGTTCTGTGTCGTGTGGGTCGTCGTCTTCTTCTTCTTTTTTTTTTTTTTTTTTTTTTTGTGGTATAAGCAAGTAATATTGTGTTTTATATCGTGAGGCGTGGTTCAAGGTGACATCGTAGTTGTTTTTCTTAGTAGTTTTTATTCGAGTCCTCTTTCACACCAACTAGTCACTTTTCGAATGTTTTACTCTGTATATAGTTCGTCGTTGCTTGTTTATCCTGTACTGCACTTGGGCATTTTTCTCTTAAATCAATAAACATGATCCTCATCCCCTTTCAGTCTTTCGTGATCTCGTTTTTACCCTTCCACAGAATGACTTGGCTACTGAGAATGAAAGTCGTTTTTCACTTAATATATCTTTTCCAATCCCTTGAATGGTTTTGATTGCAAAGCGAACTCTTATCGGAGAAAAATGGTGAACAAACTTAGGAGAGAAATATTTTTTAGGTATACAAAATCTTGATCCATACCAGACTTATAACTATGAAATGCTAGTGTATATATATCAAATTCTTCCATAATTTGGTAAGCAGAATACATAATGTGGTTTAATCGTTGAATTTAGTCTCTGCTTGATAAGTGAATTTTTAAGTTGTTCCGTAGGCGCGCTCCTATTTTCTCGAGTTTTGAAAATTGAGAGAAACCTAAAAACTATATGACAATTAAAAAATTGTTTGAGATTCATTTGGGCCACAAATATGGCCGTTCACTTTTCGTCTGCTGGTGACTGGCCTTTTCTTGCTTGGCAACTCTGAAAAAAATTAATATGGAATTGCAATTTTCATAGCTATACTTTCTTTCAAATGCAGATGTGACAGTTCAAGTAGTCAGCGGAGTCCACTACCAACTTTAGTTAGTTATTTGGCCGTCAATATGACATCATACGCTGCATAATCAGATTTCTCACTTAGATTTACTATTTCATATCACAATTTCCCAAATTGTGATGTATTTCATCTTCTGGCAAGGGCACAATAAAAGCACAGCTTCAGTCCTTTTATATTGTGTTGTCTTATTGCCCATAACGCTGTTATCGTTTATTTGTGCATTACTTCGTGAATTCTACCCCTTGCTTTCGTTCGTGGCTATGCCACGAATGTATTCAAGCACGACTAATCAGTTCCTGTTGGGTCTAGACCAACTATTTCCCATATTCACTCGTCTAATTCGTCCACATAAATATATGACACGGTTATTATTTACTTCTCGGAGCTGTAAACCGTCGTTGTAACACTACATGTATATATTACTGGCAGTTGCAATGTGTAAGTGGTTTGTTCTGATCAGTTACAGGGAAAGCTGCACTGACCAGGTCGTATAATACTCTTGCTTTCCACAGTTTTTATGAGTGCTTGTATTATTAAATTTCTGTTTATTTTCACCGAACTACTAGCAGCGTCTAATTCTGTATCGCTCCTCGTTATTTCGCCTAATAACGTCGTCATCTCGTCTTGGTGTAAGAGAAACTATTTTTTTTATTATCGCTTCAGATCAAGTTTTGTAAAATAGTGTACAATATTGTATTTGGTGACTATGGTATTGTGCAAGAGAAAGAAAATAGTTCCTAACGATGGATTCAGTAAGATTTATAAGAAAGCCACATCAAAAAATATTGTACTGTAAGGTTACATGAGCATTCTCGTAACATGTTTATGGGTCGAACATGTTCAATTGATGTTACTAGTCGAGATGTACCATGTTTAGGAGCCTTTCAATTGAACAGATGTTGCTATTTTTTACAGATGGTGGTTACATTAACTGCAGTTTACAATCAGTGAAATATTTTTCTGATAAAAAAAAAAAAGAACAGCAAAAAATGTTGAAGAATCGCTTCGCTTGTGTACGACCAGATATTTCATAATTGAAACTTAAGAGGTCATTATTGAAACCAACAACGCAACCGATGTATAAGTTAATTTCCTCCTATTTTTATGGACTGAAAGATAATTGTGGAATGTCACTGTACATCTCGTTTGTATGAAATCCTCTTTTTTTGTATGTGTGTGTGTATATATACAATGTATTAGTAGTTCTAAAGTGTATAAATGTGTATGATACAGAATTTAACACATCTGTTTTGACAGTTAACAATGGATAAATGATTCTTTTGTCTATGTTTTGTACAAGAAAGGTGTTGCTTATCTCTTGCTGCCTAATCAGCATTATATAGCAGAATGTTAATAGAACTTTTTTTCCCTCATAAAATGATAATTACTGTGTAATTTCAGTGATATTTTTATTTGGTGGATTTTCACTGTTTGTTCAAACTTGACTACTTTCCTTCTTTCTTTTTCTGTTATTATCATTGTTATTGTTGTTTGAATTGCATATAAATATTCACACATGTACCAACATGTTTTCATCTGGAAAGGTTAAAATAAGAATTAAATATATTGAAAACCTGTTTCGAAAACAGTTTGTTTATAGAAGAAATATTGAACTCCAAAGTGACACGGACCCGGAAAAAAAAATATTCACTTAAAAAAATCAAACAAGAGAGTTTCAGTAGTCACGAATTTTGGATCTGAACTGGGAATGCACGCGGATTTGAATAAAAAAATATCACGGAAAATCCTGAATACACAGAATAAACCTGAAGTTCTACGAAATTTCTGGGGGGGGGGGGGAAATGCGTACTTGTAGATTGCAAATTCAAAATTCGTAGCTGGGCGAGGAAGGTGGCGGAGGGTCATATATGTCTTTAGTCTGTATGTTTCATTGTCGGTGTTTACATCAAGAACTGGAATAGGATCACATTTGTTTATATTCTTTAACCTTTGTAATTTGACGGAAATTTGAAATTTCTGGATTTACCAGACTTGGAACTTTACTATATGTAATACCCTGTAGGTGCTAATGATGGATGGTCGTCACCAAAATTCAGTGGTTAATTCAATAAGGTCCAAACAGGTTAATAGTGGCACCGAATAAACAGCCAGGCAATACGACAATAAAGAGGAACAGGAAAGATTCCCACACCAAATCATTCCTTGCATCACTCGACCACACGTACTAAATTATAAACAATTTCAGTTGATCTTTTTAATCTTTCTATAAAGCTATTAAATGAATAACAGCAAATGTCATTGGAATCAATAAGTAGTTAAAGCTTGTTTCACTTGGGAATGCATTTCTTGTGATGGCGCCAGTATCAGCAAAACATGCGTGTTTACAGGGGGGACAACTGGTTGTCGGAAGCAGCGTTTCCAATGCGGAATATGATTCGAACACTATATTAGACCTTTATGAAAGAAAGTGGAAGGGAAGGACGAGATACCTGTTAGTTGATTTTCTATTAAAGAAAGGAATGTGCAAGAGACTTTATTTCTCCTTTTAATGGAAGAAGGATGATGCAACGTACGTCAGACATTGCTCTCATTGCTCTTGGAAGGGTAGTGAGAAGTTTATATCTAATGTAACGTATTGTGTCGCACATTGTTCATTGTCGTTCTTTTAAGGTAATTACACGATGTTTCCAGAGGTTAACATGCCGTACTAGTAACCGAAATCTGACGAGTTGTCACGCCAATTGAAGAGAGAAAAGACGAAGTTTAATCACAAAAAAGCTGTCGTAACTCGATGGTAGAGCGTTGGATTAGCGTTCGGGAGGCCGTAGGTTCTATTCCAGCGACCGACCATGCTGACTGAGGTCTGTCCAGGGTTTTTCCTCAGTCACACCAGGCAAATGCCGGGATGGCACCTTCAACGTAGGCCCTGGCTGAGATCTTCCTGTATTATTTCCCCTCCCCTACCCCAGTCTGAGCCTTAGTTGCCTGAATGCCATAAATTAAATCAATTGAACAAAGAATAATATACAAACATTTACAGGATGAGGAAGTAATATTCACTTCCGAAGCGGTGTAATCTCCTTAACACAAAGACAATGAGAACTCCGAGTGGCCGAGAGATAGGCACGCTCGCTTTCTATGCGTGTGGTCACGGGTTTAATTCCTGCTGGAGTCCATTGAACGGAGTGTTTCGAAACCTACTTTAACAAAAAAAAAACTACTTTGTCCTTTGGTAAACTGTATTTTTTATATGGGCCAGTCTAGTAACTTTGGACTTCGGTCCGTCACGATTCGCCCCTTAGCTATTAAAATCCATACCCATGCCCCTGCCGGGACTTGAACCGGGACCTTCGAATCGTTGGCCTACCGTACGGCTACCCGGCCGGCGACTTTGTCCTTAGAAGCTCGTTTAGCAAGTTGATAACAAATCAGTAAATTTATTGAAAATTGTGGCTGTACAATTTCCGAAATAATATAACTCCCAAAATCTGCAATGTACGTTTCCAGAGCATTAAATAAATATTTTATTCCCGCTATGTGCAGTAGGCAAGGAGGAATATATTGCTTTGATTACGGCGCTATTCTTGTATTCGTTTGGTGGGAAGTGATTGAGAGAGTAAATGGGAACAGGATGATTGGTCTGAGATTTTAATTCCTTTACTCTACCATCTGAGGAATGGCCTCTAAAGAAAGAGCCCCAAGCATATTGTCCTTCGGGATTGTATCGGAGCACGAATTTAATTGATTTATGTATTTTAGGCATCTTAGGCTCAGAACGTCATCGGGACAAAATCTATAAACAGTGATACACTCACATCAAATCAGTTGACTCGTAAGTAGGTACGGGGATTCGAACACCGCGGCCGATCATTCTCACTGAGTTTTTCCAAGGTGTGTCTTTCACCAGGCGAATGCCAGGATATAACCTTAGGCCTTGGTCGCTACCCTTCCAATTCTCCCCAATCTCCATCCCAGCCAGAGTCAGAGATGCCTAAAAATCATAAGTAAACAGATTATAATGACTAATAATATTCCAATAATCTTTGTTGTTATTCTGTCAACGCTAGCGTGAATATGCTTAAGATAAGACAGTGACAGTACATTCTGATGAACTCAATCGGAATAATGACCTTTATTAACGTGAGCATTATACCCAGACCGCCACAGGGTGGGGGAGATGTTGGAAGGTAATCGGTCGGGTTCTAGTTTGCAGGTACCATTGCGGCATTTGCCTGGTGAGACAGGAGGAAACCCTGGAAAAATCAGAATGGGCGTCCGCTGAGATCGTTCCCAGGACCTTCCGATTGCTAAATCGACGCTCTGCTAACTGAGCTACGGTCGCTCGGCACAACCTACACTACAGTTGTTCGTTCATGATAATGAATACTTAATATTAAAAAAAAATGATATTACGTTCTTTGTTATTGCACGAAAATAAACGAATTTCACGCTTATTTACGCATTTCTGTTCGTTTAAGTACGTACATACAAACACACAAGATCATAGCACTCCGACGCTGCGTGTTCTTAGGCCCGCCAGTTAAGAAGTCTTGATCAGAGATTTTGCCAGACACCCTAATGGGGGATGTCACCTCTCGAAATACACACATCCCACCTTTAACATTTTTACTCTTAAAAATCTTGAAGTCCTTCAAAATTCTACTCGCTCCTCCTAACTTTGTTTCGACTTTACTTTGCCCTGTAACTAAAAATCAAGGCAAAATCCCTGGTATTGATGCACTCAACACGTCATTTTCCAGGAAGGAAATAAGTTTACGGAATAGAGTGTATTGAAATTATTATAGATGGGAAAATAAGACTTAGTTACAAGCTGATTCGAAAGCAAGCTCGGGTGGATGCTATCCAGTTTATAACTGATAAAATCAGTAGTGTTAAGGATATTCGTTCTGGAATAAATCAAACGAAAGCTGATATAGAAAGAATAGATTCTGAAATTGTTGAAGTCCGGAAGCAAACTTCAGAGTCTTTTGAGATACTGCTCCCAATTTTATTTTTTTATAGTCAAAATCGATAGAAACCGAGCAAAACTCTACCAATTTTGACTTTAAACCCCCCAAAGGGAAAATCATAGCGGGATCCCTGGTTAACCAGAACCAGAGAATAACTGACTTCGTGGTTATATACCAACTGTTTACATTTAACAAAGAAATCAAAGGGAAACACTAACCATGCCGCTACTTTATACCAATTTTTTTCAGTTCATTGTCATTTTGCGTGGCGCGTCTATTTTCTCTTCTTGTTTTCTTTAATCTCCGAAGCAATCGACCGCGAAAGGGGAGCATTCATAGTTCGTGAAAACAGATACTTCAATGCTCTCTTCACAATTAGTTTCTCAAAACTTTTGGCCAAAACAGTTATCATAAGGTCCGTATTCTTTCAAATTATTATTATAGTTGTTGTTATCCGTTCGTAGCTGGGCGATAAAGCAGGAAAATCGGAAAGCGCTTCAGGCCTTGTATTCACAGGAAACTTCTTCAGTTAGCACCACTGCATTCACCATTCGACTGGCGTGTCTTTTGTCTGTGTTTGTTGATATGTTAGTTCGGGGTTTGACCACCTGCATTCAGAGTTGAAAAGAGCTATACATAACAAAATTGAATTTAACGAACATTTTAACAGATAACGAAATATACCAATAGCGACGAACAATCAACCAACGCAACTGCATATCAGAAACAACGAAGTACTGTATTGTTATCACACCAAGTGACTTAAACGTGTATTAGTGTGAGAAAACGATACATAATTTTGTATGTCTTTTGTTCAACCAACAAAACATACTCGTGAAAAAATTCAACATTGAGATAATATAATTCCGAGACCAAGGAATATTTAAAACTGAATGGGGGAATGATCACTTATTCGGGATTTACTATAACAACTTAGTATCGTGAAACTGGGATTAAATTTCCCTAGCACATCAGAAAAATAATTACCACATCTTAAAGACTGGTATCCCTTCATTCAGAATTCCCATCTTAAAAATATCTTTATTTCTTGTTTCACTAGTGCGGTTGTGATGGCGCTGAATCATCAAAACACTCGTGTGTACAAGCACAAGTAGTTCTCGGAAGCAGTGTTTCCAATGCAGAATAGGATTCGAAAAAAATATTTTAAGCCTTGAACAATTAGAAAAAATGTCGGGGAAAGACGAAATACCTGTTAGTTAATAAATTATTTTTTGAAAAAGGTTTGTGGAAGAGGCTTTATTTTGTGTAATTTTAATAATGGAAAACTCATGACAGACATTGGTTTCTGAAGATTAGTGATATGTCTGTATTTTGTCGGACATTGATCATTGTCGTCGTTTTAAGGTAATTACAGGACGTTACCAGAGGTTATCGTGTTGTGCTAGTAATCAGAACTGGTTCGAATCCCGCGTAAGTATAATGACAAAAATCCACCGTATGTGGAAGTAAATTCAACTTCCGAAGCTTCGTGTAATCATCTTAATACGATTAATAATAATAATAATAGAAACCAAGTATGAGCCGTTGAAACCACCTTTTCTTAAATTATGGCTGTGCAGTTCCCCGGAATAATATTCCCTCTAACAAGATGATGCAGAGTATTAGGGCAAATATTTTTATTCGTGCTATGCGCGGTAGGCCTGGGAACAAGGTGAGGGGTGTGGCTATGAGTAACATGTTAAACTTTTAGAAATATATGATACTTGGATAGAAGAATCGTTGATTGAGATAGGACTTTTTTTCTTGTATGCAGAACGCGCAGGACCTGCGCATACTCCCTTGTAGGTCACTCAATCTTTGCAAGGTATCAATTTTGATAAACGTTATACATGTAATGTTATTTTTACAAAATCATTTCATCTACCGTCAAGATAGAATCTGTGTAAACTTGCTTTAGAAACTTAACAAGAAGTATGGATAGAGAAGAGTAATATGAGGCCTAAGTAAAAAGTTCTTCCTAGTAGTATTTTGCTCCAAAGATGGAACGTTAACGAAAATTGTCAGTTTCACGGTTAAATATCTGAAAAGGGCCAACTGCAAAAAATCTGAACTTCTAGCTGTGGCTGGTCCTATTGGTAGTTAGTAAAACCTGTAAGTTTCAGTGTGTGGTTCACAGTGGTATGCGTATTACCACAGACTAAATAATAAGATAGACTTATACAGTCTACCTATTTTCGTCTGCGCTAAGGAGCACGTGATTTTGAACCCATGCCGTTAGGTGGCCCTGACAACTACTCCAAGTTAACAGAACCTAGTGTCGCTATTAGCCGCTCTGAGGTATTGAGTGCATGCAATTGTTGATAAAGGAAACATGTTTGTTTATTTGCATTAGCTAAAAGGGCAAATAAGGACTAAGGAATTCTATATTGTAAACCACTACCGAATGCACAGTATTTGTAATAAACTCACTCGTTGAAAGAGTCAAATTTCTATTTTCTGAAATTTTAAAAAACTTTCAGTCCGATTTTGCTGACTTGCTGCATATTATTATTTTTTCTTCTTTCTTTTCACAAGAAATATGTTAATACAGTTGACGATATGAACTGCGTCTGTAAAAGCTCTCATCTTCTGTCTTGAGGAAAGCCGTAATTAATATTGTTCGCTTGAGTGCTTTCCATTGGACTGGCGTCCATTACAAGGAATGCCAATTATTCTTGCTCCTGGTGGTTCCAATTGTACGATGATTGGATGAGAATTTTCGCCAAAGCATCTGCCGGTGTGGCGATCTTTCTTGCATGAACTACGACAGGTTGATTCCAATTGTGCAGAAGAGACATGTACGTAGAAACAAAGCCAAGTTTTTTTACCAGTGTTCTGATATCACGGACTTTATTTCTTATGAACAAATCCTTGGAATGCACAGGGTGCGGCACGAAGTGAGTTTCTCGATTTGAATGACTTAGTCAATTTGGCTAAAGTATGGTACTAATACACCAAAGATTATACGCTTGCCATTTCTGTATTTTTTTATTATAATACTGCACATTGAGTAAAAAGTACTCTGCTTTATTTAGGATTTGAATTCCAGGTTTTCATTCTTTTTAGGGGCCTAATTATTTTTATTTTGTATACATTTGCAATATTTGCCCACTCAGCCAAAATACAGCAAGTTAAGAAAAAAGAAATAAGAAAACTTCCCTGTAAACTGAAGCCCTTTAAAACCGCAGGTGTATATAATGTCCAAAACATTTGTCTGAGAAATCTACCGTTAGAAGCTATTAAACGACGTGTGTGCGACTTCACCCATATATTTCAAATATCTTGCAGGTAGAGCAATCGTTTCTGTGTAAAAACTTAAAGGAAAGAAAACACTGAATTTTCTCCGACTTCACCCCACTTTACGATACGTTTATTTGGTTATCCTCAATGTAAGTGTATTGATGTTTAATGCTAAATGCCAGTAATAATGTAACTAATAGTATGGGAGAGAAGGCTACAAGAAATCAAAGAAAACTACAAAACGGCGGGCAATAGTCCTCTTTCTGATTAACATGAATGTCACAAAGATATACACAAACAAACGTTCTCCCCCAACAATAACTAATGCACTTCACTCTTATAGGCTATATCAAATAGTAAAGCTCGCTAATAGCAATCGCAGCATCATGGTGGTCGAGGAGCCTCTCGCTTCCCAATCTCTGGTAACAATGTGCAGTGGTCCAGAACCACTCAATCAAAACCCCAAAAAACAAAGTCGGCAGAACGAACTGAGACAAGTCTAGTATCAAACAGAAAAGTCTTATCTATTGAGAAAGATATGAGACGGTGAGAAAATCAGGTCCGTAACCCCCACCCCACACAAATTTGCATTGCAATGAAGTTGCTAAAATTTCCCTTTTGTGAAAGGATTGCCTGTCGAAAGTTGACTATTGTAGTAGAAAGAAGTGCAATATCATACTACAAGAAAGCAATGTCTTCAAAGCTTCCTGATAGCTTACAGTGTTCAAATAATTAATTAAAAATGGTCTGTGAAATTGGTTGCGTGTGCAATAGGGTGTAATGCATGTAGGTGATAAACGAAAAGTTTATTCTATGTGTATCTAACTTTCTCGTAGAGTTGTAAGTCGCCTGAAACTAAGGTTTTCTTTGCAGAACATAGATGAACACTTCCTTTAGTAGAAACCAAAGCAAATTTTGCTAATTGTTGCTACTCTTTGTTTAAATGAAAAACTTCAATCCTGTGTGCTAGATAATTTGGATGTAAATTTGGGAGGATTATTATCGGTTTCGCCAAATATTGGTTTCACATCCTTTTTATTTTATGAATGTTTAAAAGTGGTTATTCCAACGGCTAATTTTGAGCTTTAAAAATCCTACTAACGAAAAACTCATCTTCCATATTATTTATATATATATATATATATATATATATATTCCCCTCCAAGCTCATCGTCTCTACTTTACATCAATGCAAACTACAACTCCCTCCATGTATTATAGTACTTCTATTTACTCTGTAGAACGTTAACGCTTTGTTTATATATATAAATGTAGAAACATCTCTTACCCAGGTTCACATGACCAGAAGTCATCAAATGCAATCACAATGAGTATTATACAGGGTGCATCAAAAGTTATTGTCTATTTCGGGAAATAAGGGGAGCTCGAAGAAAACGCTTACGTGGGGCGAGCAGACATATGAAAATTGTTGGATAAGCGGACAATACAGAAAAGGAAACTAGTTTCTTGTTCATGAGATGAGCAGACATGGCTTTGCTTCGACATATTATTTTTAAATCTTTCCTCACACTTTCTTCGAGACTTACTGGACAATATATGTAATTTTCTACACATTGATGGTTTAAAGCATTTTCAGGACACACTTTCGTCAATAATTATTTCAATGTTGCTGTTAATGCAGCAGCTTTCAACGCATAACTTCGTCAATTATTATTACAACTAACAATGTGAGACATAGGCTGCTTTACTCAAATTTTGATGCATAATCCCAAAGATGACACACACACACTAATAGAAATCTCTTTGATTCACTAAATTGTGCTAGAATTCGAATAATGCATTTCCTTTTTTTAATTTATTATTATTAACACTAACACCTAATTTAACAGACTTCGTTTCCTGAAATTTCTTTAGCTGCTTCTTGGATCTTTTGGATTAAATAAAAAATATTTAAAACTTCATCTCTCGACGACGTTGTTCGTCCTGTGTCATTGTCCATGAACATTCCACAAAGATACGTGCATTATTAACGCACTAGTTGACCAACTAGTTCAAGAATTTCTGTAACTTATCTTGTATTTCTTGTACCTCCCGCCCCTCAGGCATTGATAGAAATTGTATGAACATTGAACAACCTGATATAGAAGTTCCGAAATAAAAAAAAATCCAAAGCGTGTAATTTCATAAACTCTCTACTACAATGGATAGATTAATTTGTTACTATCTACCAAAAAAAAAGGGCATTAAAATAACACCTATCACCAGAAATCCTGAGGCTAGTCGCATTAAAATGAACTGCCATCTACTGAGCAACAAGAAGAAACCAAACAAAAATATGTATTTTTTAATACTAAAAAAAGAAAAAAAGAAAGAGTATTGAATTGGGTGTTCGACTTAATAAGAGACAAAACTGTATGCTAAAAAGCCTTTAAGCCACCAATGTGTAGAAAACTTCATATTGTCCAGTCTCAACTCTGGAAGAAGGTGAAGGAAGGTTAAAATATGTCGAAGCAAAACCATGTCCGCTCATCTCACGAACTTCACTTTCCTTTTATATATTATCGGCTTATGATATTCGTATGTGCGCTCTCCCCACGACGCAAAGAAAACACTTCAGATTAGGGTTCAGAGACTGATTTATGAGGCCTTGTAATGCTGCAACCTTCTGTTACGGTAATTTTCCACTTTATGCACTCAGACTTTAACGCACACTACCACTTATTAAGGAAAGCAGTGAGGGAGAAACTGGGTTTAGATATCTATTTTTGAGGCTGTTTTTAATTTACTAAGGTCACAAATTTAATTTGACAAAGGTACATTTGCACTGTGTGGCACGGTAGCGCCTAAACAAAACCATACAAAGAGAAAATGAGTACAAGTAGTGCAAACATACCACCTGGACAGCCTGTAGTGCCTCTAAATTGAATATCTTAAAGGAAGGCTGTAGCTCTAGAAAATTAAAATTGGTCTGATAAATGAAAGTCTCTGAACACAAGTATTTTCTTCCAGCTGCTCCTATTTCCCGAGAAAGTGACCCTGTATAGCTACACAATTTCGTTTTGGGATTTCTTTTTTTAAATTAAAAAAACTGAGTTTACAAGTAAATTCTTTCCATTCCTTTCGAGTAAAACGAAGTGGCAGCTGCAGTTGACTTACAGAATTTTACATTTGCCTCTTCGAGTACCTCCTAGAACCATATGAACCTAACTGGTGTGGGCTAAGAGACTACTGTTTCACACATACAGAAGAATGAGTGACCACACATTAAATGGAAAAAGCTTACTAAAAATTGGAAGTCGGGTTAGAAGCAAGGCACTGAAATATCCAACGTATGTCTCTATTCTGTCGAATAATGTTGATACAAATTTCGGTGCATATGTCTCGGGGAATGGAATCCATTTGAAAAACTGGTTGGCAACGCTGACCAACTGAACTAATCAAGAATGTTACGTGGCTCTGAGCTAGTCTAGCCCAGACACCTCAACCACGTCTCTAAATCTTGTCATCTGGCAAGGCTCGACTTTTCAGTAGTGCTCTAAATTTTGAGGTTCCTGAGAAGTTTTGGACGTGGACGGACGGGCTGAAAGGGATTGTAAGGTCCGTTTAGACTTCATCAACTAAAAGCTGGGAAGCCTTAGATGTCCGTCGACAACTTTTGACTACTACTAGGTCTACGATGATTGAGGTGTTATTGGAAAGATCTCGACCAGACAAGGTCAAAGCCGTATAGATCATCTGTCCACTAAAAGAGAAGTTTCAACTCCGGAACTACAGGTAAAATTCCGTTATAAAGAATTTTACAGGACCCGTGATTTTATTTCGTTAAAACGAAAATTCGCTGTAATGAACACTGTATTGGAAAACAAGAATTCGGCGGGGATTTCGAAGAACTTAGTTCCAACGGAAATTTCGTTATAATGGCATTCGTTGTAAAGGAATTTTACCTGTACTAGGGCTACGAAAGCGGTTGGGATGTCGTTCGAAAGGTCTCGGAAAACTTTTCCGACGTTACACAGATCATCGGACACTTTTTTTTTTTATTTCTTCGCTACCACAGGACCTATAACAACACCTCTGAATCCAGAATTTACGATTGCGCATCCGATCTATCTTCTCAGCTAGGCTGTCAGACTTATATACATTTAGTCTGATCAGTATCACCTAAGAACATATTATATAGAGAGACTGGCAGAAAAAATACAAAAGCAGAACCCTAAAGGGGTTACTCATAGGAAAACACTAATGAAAAGACTTCTTTGTGGAAACAACTGGAAGTACCATCAGTACTAGGATTGAAAGTCAGTTTTAAATACTTTTTTTTTATTAATATTTACGTTATATATAAAAATCTTCCTTCTCCTGTCTTTACTAAAAGAAATCAGGACGCACTAGTTTGGTTGTCCATAAACTTTTTCGCCATTTGCTTCATCTGCTCAGTCACTTTAAACATAGGGCCATGGCCAGGAACAATATAGTCTGCTTTTAAAAGAACGTAATTTCGATGTTTCTCCTGTGACTCTGGGTTATCGCTTCCAGCAACGAATTTCCAAATCGATGGGTCTTCTATATCTTCCTGTTTCTCGAACAAATCACCTAAGAACAATTAAATAGAGAAATTAGAAGGTTGACCTCACGAACAAAAATTCACTTGATTCGAACTCGAAAGTAACTTTAATTAATCGAAAGAGTTACTTGAAACTGTACGGCCAAGTTTACGACTAAATGTAGAGAACCTATTCTCAGACAGGATAATCCGTATCTCAAATTCCCTTTGAACCAAGATTTACTGTTTGTTCAAATTGTTACGAACTTGTGATCTTTTAAGGTCGAGGCCTACAGTTTTTGTTAAACTCCGACCCATCCCGTTCAATGGAACCTCACCGGTTTTGAAGCCAGAAGCAATTGTAAAGACACCGAGCGTGCTAACCATTTGGATAACCCGGGAGGCGGAATGATCCTTCTCACCAGGACTTGATACATACATCTCAGCCAAAAGGCGATACTGTACCTACGGCACTGAGTAAAGCGTGAAACGGCTTCAGCCAAAGTTGTCTAAAGGTCTTACAAATTGAATTCAAACTAAAGCGTGAAAATACAAACAAGGTGCAGAACGCTTAGGCCGTTACTGGAATTTGGTAATTTAATTGCCAAATTAAAACATATAAACAAGAAAAGATGGTAAATGAAGATTCTTACATCACTCAAGGACAGGTGTACAAAAACCTCACCATCACAACAAAAGTACAGCAACGTTTGCCGAAGGCGTGTTCACGTAACAGGAGAAGACAGAGGACTGGTGCTAGGAAGAGGCTATGCTGGCAACTAAATCCAGGTAACAGAGTGGACAGACAGGTTATGGAGATGGGAAAATACTTTAAGGAGCCGGAGGAAACACCAAAAGGTGAAGGAAGTGTGAACATAACGAGGAGTCGGGGAAAGACTTCCTAAAGGCATAAGATGGTAAAGAATCAGCGGAGAATGGGAACTAAAAAAAGATGAAGGGAAAAGAAGAATAAAGAAAATTACCGAAATAAAACTAAACGAAGCACCAAAGAGGAACTGGAGAGAAGAGACATACATGCAGCTAAGGCCAGGTTCATGCTTGGTGGAGAAGATGGAGATGACATAGCAAATGTATTTTATCCGGCTCTATACTATTACTACCTGTATAAAAGCATCAAAAAACAAGTCTGGAAGTGCAGGTTTGGAGCAGCTTCGTGTAGTGGCAGATTACTTTTCAAGCATAAAGATAATAAAATACTACGACGCACCATTTGGCCAGTCTCCAAATAACACGGTTGAAAGTTTCCATACATCCCTTAAAATGTTCTTGTCAGCCGACCGGGTGGATGAGATAATAGCGAGCTCATTTCATTAGGTTCTAGGTATAATTCCCGCTGCAGGCATTTTTTTTTTTCATTTTTGTCAGCAGAATAAATATTACACGCATTGTAGTGAAAAAATAAACAGAAGGAAAAATTATTGTGAAACATTTTGTTATTCAGAAAACGCTTGAAAACTATTTTTATATGGGCCAGTCTACTAACTGCTGACCTTTCCCCATCACGTTTGAGTTAAAAGACACCCATACCCCTTCCGGGACCTTCGAGTCGTTGGCCTAACGCCTTAGACCGCACAGCTACGCGGTCGGCAGAAAACGCTTGTGTTTGAACGTTAACACTTTTGAGCGGAAAAATAGTTTTTCGCGAAACTAGTTGAGCATGGCTATGGTGTTAACCTGACAATGAAAGAGCTCGTAATCCAAAAGATTTTATTCCTTGATTCTTTGCATGGAAAAAAGAAAACCGTTCTCCATATGCAATTTTTCGTGACATATACTACGTGATGCATATCTACAAAATATATATCCGCAAAATAATTTTACAAATTAGCTAAGTTTTCTGAAACACTTCGTTTCAACCACAAATGGTACACGCTCCATAAAGAAGGGTTTTCGATACATTCTTTCACAATTATATATTTTTTCCCCTCTTTTAAACTACAACTAGAACTTCCCCAAAAGTGTAATGTTAATAACTTATATTTTCTGCGTTTTGAGATTTTAAGGAACAATTATTTGTTCTACAACTTTTCTACTCTTTTTACATTTTTTTTTTTATTTAGTTCACCATGGTTCGTGGTGTCCTCAAATTTTGCAACGTTAGTTTAACTAATTTCCCGACGTTATACAATGATGAAATTTTGCACAGCGGCGTAAGTCGGATGACAATACAATATTCCCCTGTTAGTTTCATATATTTCTATATTTTAAAAGCATTTATTTTTTAATATGGACTTCTTTATCCTAAAATAAATACTAGCCTGGAAAGATATTGGGCTTGAATGGTTACAAAAAAGTATTGGAACACCGAAATAATTCGAAAAAAAAAAAATACATTTTAAAGACATACTTTTCTTAAACAGTTCGTGTAAAAAGTAAACAATAATTTTGTTTATGCATGACCAGAAAGAAAAGCATGGGGGGCCCCAATTACCTCAATTATTACATTTTTGAAACCTACAAAATATATCTTAGCTTGTCTCTGACAGACAATGGTAGAGCTTGGAGCATGAGGCAGGTACCTAGCCCTCGGGATCCAGACGTCGCGGGCTTCATTGTGGCAATGAGTAGGCACGTGAGTTCGAAACCCACAGCCGACTATCCTGACTAAGGTGTTCCCTCAGTTTCACTAGGCGAATGCCGGGATACTACCGTACCTTAAGAAAGACCTTGGTCGATACCTTCCTTATCCTCTTCCTAACCCATTACGGCCTGAACCAAAAATGCCAAAAGGCCTTAAATAAAATTGAACGAGACAGATATGTCCAAAATTACAAAAATAAGTTTCTTCCATCTTGTATACAGTAATATCTAGATGGTTCTTTGATACAAGAGTGAGATAGATTCCCTTGACACAGAGAAATACAAGTGACTGCAACTACCTAATTCTTGACGCACGATATCTATACTCAGTTCATTCTATCTTGAACAAGTCGGTAAAATGGATTTATCCATTTTTTGCACCACACCTTCAATTTTTTGTTTGTGTTGTACTCTTTTTCATTTTGTAAACCATTTCGAAATTGAAACGCACTGCAAAGGAAGCTAACAATTTTACTACTTTACATAATTTAAAACAAGCTGGTAGTAAGGAAACCCTTAATAATAATAATAATAATAATTAATATACCTGTAACAGCCACGGTTCCGTTTTGTTTAGTATCTACTAACACAGTAACATCCGCAAGAGTATGACCAGGAGTTGGAATTATCTGCAAGTGTTCATCGATTATGTAAGGCTCGCCTGTAATCAAAGATCACACAAATATATTGTAGCATCCAAAACATTTTTCTTTTAAATCTTCCGAGTCAGGATCACGTGGAAATATCGGATCAGGCTGGTAACGTAATCCACTTCAGAAAATAAGAAAAACAGTCACTAGGGTGAAATTCCGCCGTGTCTCGGAGCTACAGGCTGCCGAAAGCGTGCGAAGAGAGATTTAGAGCTGCATCGAAGGCATTAATCAAAGCTGCTCCATCGATAAAAGACTATTCCAAAACTGTTGCATGGCTGCACGAGGGATTCCCCAAAGGTGACTGGAAATCAGGATGAATGAGACGACTTTCCGGCAGGTAACAGACTACACATGCCGAAACATTTTTATTTTCAATGCTTGGTTGTATAACAATTCAGGAGTAAGAACTATATACATTCACGTGATTTTTATTTATTTCTTCTCAATCAGAGAGAAAGTCATCGCCCGGTTGAATGGCCGTGATGATGTATGCCATCTTTATTGATACGGAAAGTTCTCTTGTTCATACTAATTTCGATCTACCTTTACTCCAAAGAATTTCTGAGAACCGCCTACACCCTTTTGAGGAATCCCTTACATAAAAAAAGGTAAAGCTTTCCCCTGTGCGATACGCACGCGCCGTGAACGGCGCATGGGGAATGTGGAGGTAGCGCACCACATTTTTTTGACCCGCCTTTACCTTCCCAAGGTGCCCAGGAATACCAAGGACACTGTGGTACTCAATTTGATAGGAGGCTGAGTGCACCTCAGGGCGCCAGGCATGGGAAGACTGAGAAAAGTCTCCAGTGCTCTGGGAGGCGTTTGAACCCGGGCCGCCCGATTAGTAGTCAGATGCGCTACCGCCTGAGCCACGGCGACTCATCTTACATAATTACACAATTTTGGAGTATGTATTTTAGGACAGAGCACGTTGGAAATCTTTGATGAAAACATGCCGCATCAGCTCTGCCGTTAATGATATTGGAAATGTGAAGCTCTGAAGGGCATTTTCACACGCTTTCGGCAGCCTGTAGCTCCGAAATGTGGTGGAAATTCGGCCCCGACCAGGATTTTTCTCCTTATTTTTTTATATATTGGTACTATCACTCTTCACGTTCGTCGTGCATTACGATAGCACCTTGCAGAAATAAGGCAGAAACAATAAAAGCCTAAAGAAGCATTTATCTGAACCAAGTGGATACAGAAAAAAGGCGAAAAAAGCTGCTCAAGCAGGTAAAAGATAGTTTCACTTTGGTGATTAGTACAACGAGTAGCAAACTCCATACACATGTCGGAGACTGTACTGGAGAAAACATGTCGTGGACTGTACGTACAATATAATGAGGAATAAGGTATAATTAATGTTTAAGTAGCATTTTATACCTTCACGAACATCTGTCCGCGTGCCTGGAATAAAAACTAAAGCTAACATCTTTATCTAGGTTTTAATACAGGACGTAGCTGTAAGGACTGCGTATAGTAGAATCAGAATATTGTTACGATCAGCGCAACCGCAAGTCGGTACAAAGATAAATCAAACATACACAGAAATTGTTATAAGAGCAATAACGATAATACTAAACTTTGTGTAAAATAACTACAAACGTTAAATAAAGATAAAGCACAAGCCATACAAAAGAAAAGACGAAGAAAAATATCAAGCTAGGACAATACGTCAGAATCTTGAATATTGCACAACATGAATTTTATTTACCGTCTTTAGGTACCTAAGGCTCAGGTCGGGATAGGGAAGGGAAGAAGGTGTCGGCAAGGGTCTACGTTGGAGGTATCATCCCGCCATTTACATGGTGCGTCTGAGGAAAAACCTCAATCGGGATGTTCAGCCGCTGGGACTGAATCCACGACCTCCCGACAGTTAAGCCAACGTTCGACCACTGAGCCAAGGTCGCTCGGAGTTTACACAACATGAGTACAACTCTGTGATCTGGTCTGACGTCACGCAGCACTTTTATGTAAAATCACTTTTACCTCACGACCGAATGAGGTGAGGCCATATCATTGTGTTCAATATCGTGATCAGACATACCCTGAGTAGGTGGAAAGATCATTCAGCAATTAGAAATCACGCAGTTAAGATCAAGCTATCAAAGCTAATAATTCAGGATTCTAGCATGATTGATCCCATCATAAATTGAGCTGCATAATAATAATAACCACAGGCGTTACAGACCGATAGGTCCTGAGCCTACCCCAACGCCATCTGCCCGCGATAGGTGAAACTGCGTCCACCTGAGTGACGGCAATGTGGTAATCACTGCGCGCCACCTAGTCACAAACAGGTGAATTAGGGGCTTTCTAGACCGAGTAGCCGTCACGTCTTTATTCACTTCACTCCCCAGTTTGCCTCACGACACTGGGCGGTCGCCGAAAAGTGGGACTCCATCCGGGAATTGAACCCGGGACCACGCAGAAATTAGTCCAACGCTCTAACCACTAGACTATGGAGTCCCCTAAATTAAGCTGTATAGGATCCATTATTTTGAAGCACGAGTTGTAGGCATATGCCTGTTGCAATGTTTTTTTTTCCTTCTGAACCTTGAGTCTTGCTTTTATAAATTCTACCTAGTAGGCATTCTTTTATGCTCTGCTAATTTAAAGCTACGAAACAATGCGATTATATTAGTTATGTTTATAATTAATCCAGCAGTCAAGCATAAGATTAGTTTTACACCAGTCTCCGACAAGGCTTTCTGAACTTGATCAGTTCAAATGACAAATCGCGAGAATTCTCACTTGACGAATAGCTGATTTGACTAGTGGAACTCAGACAGACCCTGTGGACAAGTTATTTTCAATCAAACACAGAACATCTATAATACGCAGATTGTAGGAAATCCATTAAACACTTCTCAAAACGGTATAACGGCATGTAGAGAAGAAACTGTTTCTCGGCACTTTGAAAGTGATCTTTAATCGCATTTTATTTTCGCTTCTTCTACTTTTGAAACCATCTTCTTGGAAGTTTTGGAGCAAACCAGAAACAGTAACCATAGTTAACCAAATACAACAGACGTATATTTTACTGAAATAACATTCGGTATAATTAACTTCACAAAATACCCAAAATTTCGTAGCTACCTTCGACGTAGATATTCCTCTCTTACATCCCTTTTATGCAGGGGCGTTTTACGCCCGTAGAAGAAGGCAAGCTTCAACGTAAACACACCACATGTCGCGGGAGAAGCTGGGGGAAAAAAGAATAAAGCAGGTACGTAGTGTTGCCAGTGCGTTTTGTGCATGTGATAGGGAAACGCAAGAACAACTAACACCTTAAGAACGCCTGGCAACACTGACTGAAAAACAAAATCTGAGTAAACATCCCCATTGGCTTGCTTCTCGCGTTCTCTAAAACACGAACGCTTATTTTTCAACACGCGACAGCAGAGAACGTTAATGCAGTTGCAGAAAAGCACCCATTTAGTGTCACTGCTTTACAGAACACGCTGTTTGCGCTTCTCTCATGTCGTGCGTAGAAACGCTGATGCATAAAAGGGGTCTTAAACAAACAACAATAACAGCAAAAAGTATGCTTTTACTCCAATTCAGATGCTACTTAAGCTAAACGAAAAAAAAAAGTGACAGCCAATATGCGAGCGTGTAAGGTGAATTTTATACTCGTTTTAAAATGTGTAGCAGTAACTGATCAGATTTTAGATACCGTATGTCTTCTGGAGGCGAGCAGAATGAACCTTAGAAATCCAGGACCTACTTCTTCCTCTCGCGATATGTAATATGGAACTCAATACTATCGGCTCAATTAACATTAATATTTGGTAAATAAAAATAACACTTGTAGAGAATATTACAGAAGAGTTTGCAGTGATGTCCATCGTATGAGCAAGTATTTTCGCTAAGAGAAATCCCTCCATTTCAGACCTACAAATTACATTGAAGATTCTGATACAACGTAAATAGCATATACTTTAAAATACGGTCTTCCGTGCATAATAATGACAATATTTAAATTAAGATATTATTTTCTTCCCTGTGAGTAAGCCCTGTCAAAGCGAAAGCTCGTTGACTACTTACACCTATTTGTTTCGGGGAGCATCTCTAACAAGAAAACAAGATCACGGAAGAAATGAAAAGTCGATTAGCACCCGGCACCGCATGTTTCTATTCAGTCCAGAAACTCCTAACCTCGCAATTAATATCAAGAAAGCTGAAATAAAAAATATACAGAACGGTTATACTGTCGGTAATACTTTACGGTTGCGAAAGTTGGAGTACGACCTTGATAGCTGAACATAAATTACGTGTGTTTGAAAATAAGGTCTTCAGAAAGCTGACCGGAGAATGGAGGAGACTGCGCTATGAAGAACTCCACATACTATATAATTCACCCGACATTATAACAATAATGAAATCGCGAAGGCTAAGATGGGTAGTGCATGTAGCTCGGATGGGGGGAAAACGTTTATATTCTATTGTGATTGGTAATCCGGAGGGAAAGAGGCCATTGGGAAGACCGAGACGTCATAGGGATAATATTAAAAGAGATCTTCGAGAGCTAGATGTTCAAGATGAAAACTGGCTTGTTGTTGCCCTAGAAAGACTCCAATGGCGAACTGTGGCGTTTGTTACTGCGACGATGAACTTGCGAGTTCCGTAAGTTAGTGTCTATGGAAGGGTAAGAGAGGGAGAGAGAGAGAGATACTGTTTCTGACATCTGTTCTACGTTTATATGTAATTGCTGTCTTGCACTTTTTTCGCTTCGACAAACAGTATGTTATACAATATCATTAGCATTGTGAATTCCACTCAATGAACTTGATTCAGGCACAACCACACACATTAGCAAAGGAGAAAAAACAAGCATTCTTACATTAACTAACTAATGATTGTGTAAAAGAACAAACTAGAACATTACCTGTTTCAAAGGGATGAATATAATATCTATCCTTGTACGACACACTGAAACCGACGATATGTTTAGCCTTCAAGAATAGATTGTTATTTCCCAAGTGATCTGAATGGCCATGCGAGGAAACCACATAATTAATATCATCAGGTGACAGGTTATATTGAGTAAGACCTGTACAAGAATAAAGAGAAATAATATATAACCAGATAGGAAGAAATAACAAACATGTCTTTTGCACAACATGGCTGCGTGCATAACTTAAAAAACACACACACTTTAGGGCATCTAGATGTTACCACACCAACAGGAAGAGATCGGAGATGATTGCTTTTTTTATCAGAACTTTTCCTTAGGAAGCAGCTAGAATCAAATTAAAATAGCTCTGTACACCAAAGAAGATTGATTGTAAACCAAAATCTATTTTTGCCTAAGGTATGTGATTTAAATGATTATGGTTATATAATACAACATTCTTAACAAGAGCCTAATTTTTCATTAATAATTTGTATTAACACGATTACAGTATTTCTTTAACAGTTTTAAGAAGCTGTATTTCATAGAGGGATTTGAATAAGAATGAAATGTTTAGTGTTTTCAGAACATAAAGAAAGAAACCCCTTCTATGCGAAAAATGAATTCCCTCCCCCTTTTGACTTAGAAGCTCTCCAATTTCCACAAATTTCATTTTGTTTTTAATCAAATTGAAGTTCAAATACAAAGAGAAGTAAATGACACTAGAAGTTATTTTTTCGTCATTACAATGACAATAGTTGATAATAATAACAAAATTAACGACTTGTTATTTCTTTCCATTTGAGGAGGAAAAAAAAATTGAATTTTTTTTCTATATTTTACAACTGTTTAAAACTGTCCAATAGACTTCTTAAGGCTAGAAATTAAAAGCATAGCTTCAAATATTCTCTGAATTGTTTATATTTTTAATGTTTTTGAATTATTGGAATATCTCAATTAGTTTGTGAATTATGTGTAATTTTTTGACTCGCTGCAATCAACAAAATTATGCGGAGCTTCATTTTTGAACACCCTGTATATCCTGAATGATAAATAAAAAAAAATTGTTTTCAACTTTACTTGTATATGGAATTCAATGTACTAAATATGAAGGAAATAAAAAAATGTCCACCGACCACCATTTGTCGAATTTCTGTGGGATAACCGCTACGTAAATGAACAGAACAGTCTAAGAATAAAGAGACAAGATAAATTTTAAGAGAGGATATTAAAAGATCTATGGTGTGATGATATCCTACGATTATGTAAAACCAGTTTTTACTTTTTACCTGAAAATATTACTGATTTAGTATTCATAGTCTAGTGGTTAGAGCGTTGGACTCATTGCCGCGTGGTCCCGGGTTCAATCCCCGGCGGGAGTCCCACTTTTCGACGTCCACCCAGTGTCGAAAGCCCCTAATACGCCTGTTCGGGTCCAGGTGGCGCGCAGTGCTGACCACACTGCCGTCACTCAGGTGGACGCAGTTCCACCAATCGCGGACAGATGGCGTTGGGGCAGGCTCAGGACCTTTCGGTCTTTAACGCCCATGGTTATTATCCTAACTACTTGACCTCTATCAGACTATAGTTAAAGGCTATTTATATGCTATCTATAACGATATTCGTTCCTCTTAATTATGTACAAATTATCAGAGAGAAATCTAGCTTATTTTCGTACACAGAATACCAGTGATCATTACATTCTGATGAGTTTCAAATTCTTCCGCCGCATAATACTGCGTGTTAGAAAAATTGAATTGAAAGTGTCGTTATTGAAATGGTCTATAAAGTATTGTGTCACCTAATATTTGTCCAAAAAAAATAAATAAATACAATATGTGGTTTTATGAATAACCAAAAGGATAAAATAACCAATACACAATACAAATAACCAAACACATTACCAATACACAAATACACTCAAGGTACCACAAAATCCGGGGATAGAGATACAATATACAGGGTGATCCACAGGTATCTGACGATTTTGATATTAAAATTAATACCATAGAATGTAACTCAAATATTTTATTAGTTTAGAGAGCAATAACATATACAATGCCATTTATTATAACCGTGTCGTTTTACTCTTGTGTCATGTGTTATTCTTTGAACAACACATTTTGAAAGGTTCTCCTCCATATGTAACCTGGAGTAGTTCCTCAAAGTTCTTATGTTGATTAACGTACACTTGAGCCTTCAGACAGACCCAGAGAGAGTAATCGCACATTGACAAGTCAGGAGAACGTGCCGGCCATGGAACGTGTTCTTCTTTAGAAATCACACGACTGCAAAACATTTGCTGAAGCACAATCATGGATTCTCTGGCAGTATGTGATGTTGCCCCATCCTGAAGGAACCATACCATCTCGAGATGTATTCCACAACAACTTTATTCTATTCCGACAAGGACCAGCACCGTGACGTGAAATGTGGAAATGACAACGGAATAATCAAAACTGACTCGCCGTTCTTGAAACAGTCCACTGTTCCATTTTAACTGAAATTAGCATACATTATCATCGCGTCCCCGCTATAGGACAGTATTGTCAACCAATGCTACTAAAAAAATAAAACGTGTTTGTATGTTCTAAAAACAAAAATCGTCAGATCTCTCGGTGAACTTTGCGTTCTTTAAAATGTGTAGTTCAAACAATAAGAGGCTGAAGAGGAAAACGGCAATGTGGCATTGTATATCCTATTGTTATGCAAAATAAATAAATAATTGGGTTACAATACATGGTGTTAATTTCAATCTCAAAATCGTCAGATTCCCGTGGCCCACCCTGTATATTGTATAGTCGGGTTAGTATATAGGTATCTTTTCAGAAAGAAGGCGGTATCCGAAAGACTTCATCTCTAATTGTAGTCCTTGACGCTAGCTCTCTTCATTCTTGACAAGTTGTCTGGGTGGATGACTTCTGGCGACAAGATTGATAACTCTCCCACTTTTAAAGCAAAGACATAAATCGCGAATATCAAGGACACATACAAACACAAAAGCTATTCTGTGTATTTTTATGACAGGGACACCTATTCATAATATGAAGTGAAACCATTAGTATTCTCCCGCATGGTGCCATATGCTTATCAAATGGAGTATACTGTCTAAATATCCGACAGTTTTGTAAAAGTGCGGATACGTAGCTACCCGTTGTCATAACCTTTAGATGTGGTCAGCCAACTATACTAATGATTTTCTTACCAGAACTTCATGCAAGCCACGAAGTAAGGTGCTGTTATAGTTTTATATTGCCAGACGATGGAAAATTTACGGAAGAAATTGAATTTTTGGGTAAGTTAAGGAGTGTTATGTAAGAGGTTCACTGGGATTTTTGTCTAAAGTGCGAAATGGCTTTCACTAACGAAGGTTTCTTACCCGCTTCAAACTGCTATGTGTCGCCCATTACAAGCAACAGTCCCAGCACCATGAGTGGCCGGTATGGGAATCAGGTAGCGTTGCGGTGAAGCAGCGATTATTCTGTCGACTGGGTAAAATTTCCAAATACGTGTACCGCCCCGATGGCCTAGTGGTTAGGGTTGCTGACTACGGACCAGGGAGTCCCGGGTTCGATTCCCGGCGCTGCGAAGGATTTTTTTTCCAAAGCGTGTGGGTCTGGAACAGTGTCCACCTAGCATCGTGATGCAATTGAGGAGCTGCTATGAATAAAAGATACTGGCGATCACAGTGAGAGCTTAGGCTCTCCTCTCCCAACCTGTCTGGTCAGCGTGGGAGCAGTAGGCCAATCTCCTCCCTCCGGGAACAGGCCTCATCCAGTAGTGGATCGAATATGGTTGTAATTTATTTAATTATATATATATATAAATAACCTAACCTACTTTAGCTTCACTTGTAAATTGTTAAAAAGGGAAACGGTGAAAAAAAACACAATCAGAAAGTTAATTACAGTTTAGCGTCCTGGCAGGGTAGAATGAAACGCTAATACAATTTTGCATGTCCAGCCACGCTTATATTAATGACGTGTAGGTAAATACAGTTGTTTAAACAAAATAGTAAAACGTGTGCGAAAATTTGTTTACATGGCACGAACTGCACCTAAATTAATGCAAGGTTAATTGTATATCTGGGTCATGAGCACTTTTCGGACGTTCCGTATCAAATTATGGCCTACCGTACTTTAGTGTTCTAAAAGAACTGAACATAAACTCACTATGGTTCATAGAACTCAAGAAATAATTAGTCTTGTACTAAACTATGGAGCAAAGTTATAGCGAATGAAGTATAGAATGGAATGTTGTAGCTGCGAAGCGCACATAGGTTTAGCTTTCGGAAGTGAAAACGTCAATTATCTGTTGATGCAAAACTAACTCCACGCAAAGTAATGTCTAATTAGTGAAGACGGGTTAGTTAGATTAGATTCAGTTCCCTCCACACCCACTGCGGGAGTGTGCAGGCATCGCAGTTGACACGACTTCTTTATGTAATTCATTTCACTAGCTTCTCTTATTACAATACACTTTCATGACTTAACCCCTGTTAGTTAGCACGTTCTGAATACCGCTTAAAAATTTCTCTTGAAAATTTTACAAATTTGGTTGACCACATCTAAAGTTAACCCACACTTTGCATAGCGGTGTTTCTCCCATATCATCCAATATCGGTTATAGACACCCATAAAAGTCTTACCATTCAAAATAACATTACTATCCCAAGCTGTCATTGTATCAACAATTGCATTATTCTGGGATCCCTTAATTAAAGTGCAAGTGCAATTTGCAACCATTTCTCCTGTCTCCGTGATTCTCGAATATCCGTCTGCTATGATGTGTATATCATAAGCCATTGTCAAAAATATAGTCAAATTATTCTATATAAATAATTAATAAATTTTGTGTCACACTTTCACTTGCTATTTCTAATTTGCAGTACAAGTCTGGTACCAAACCAATGCTTGTAATAAACGCAATGTTGCCAACTAGTCAAAATAAGAGGATCGTACGCCTGTCTCTTTTAGATCGTACATCCTACCAACCGAATCGTACGGACTACCTGCTTTCCCCTTCTTAGAAGAATATCCTTTGAAATGCTTCATTTTTTTGACAAAGTCGGTAAGAATACTGAAAACAACAAAAGATATAGCCGTTGTAAAAGTGTTTAAACTTTAATCAATTACTTTGATACAAGTATGAACTTGGTGATAACTTATAATATTAATAAACAAATAATACAAATTATATTTCACTCGACTCTAACTAATAATGTGAGACTTTCTCCTCGTTGCGGCATACGAAGAATGCGCATTTTCAACTTTGACAAGCAAAGGTACATGCACTTTCTCTAGAGTTACCTTACCAACCTGAAACAAGTGAAAAGTAGGGACACTTCCGATACAGAAAGCATGAAAGCAAGGTTGACGTTACAGGGAGACTATGACCCACATAGCAGAGTACGTCCCTGGGACGTCCCATTTAGATCCCATTACCGTCATAATGGTCCTGCTCCCATAGCGATGTCCTAAGGACGTCCGTGGGATAACTCTGTGGGCAATGCAAACAGTTCATCCCGTATGGAGGTCCCCTGGATGTCCCCCGGAAAGCCGTGCGGGATTACCTACCTGGAATTTCTATAAATTAAATCGACCTTACTATTATTATTATTTAATTAATTATAACTATACGAAGGATATGCCTTCGTATAGTTATACGAAGGATTAATTATAACTATACGTCCCATTGATGTAAACGGGACTTAAACAGGACGTCCTACTTACGTCCCGATATCCTGCCAGGAGATCCGTCAGATATCCCTGGGACGTCATTTTGCTATGTGGGGAGGTGCTGAAACCCGAAGCTTAGCCCTCAGTTTCATCACTATTCGTGATTTTTTCCACTAGCGGTGGGTGTTTCTGTTGCCCCGTTGCGCAACACCCTCATTCTTAAATTATTTAATTTTAATTTCAATGATTCTAAAATACAGAATATGTAATATTTTACCACTCGGTGTTCAAGGAAATCCTTAGTTTCCTTTTAGGAAGGGAAAAAGTACTTCACAAGTTCACAGTTTAGCTTAATCTTGGTGTTGAAATTCGCCCATAAATCTTTTAAAGCCAAACTCGCTACAGAGGTTTCCCCTCCGCTGGATGATCGACTGACATTTCTCATAGCAATTACCACGGGGCTCGGGAAGTTTCACCGCCAATGCAAGCAACAAAGATTTTATATTCTTTTCTCGCCTCTTTAGCTTTTCATTGCATCCAGTAGGTGGCTCTTGTGTCGCGCATGACCTCCACCCAAACTGCGGAAGCCGTCTGCTAGTCTCCATTTGTTCGCAGTCTGTGTGTGTGTGTGTGAGAGAGAGAGAGAGCTTATATATTTGTGTGAGCGTGTATATGTGTATGAGCGTCTATCTGTTCCTTCCTGCCTTTTAAGCGATGCTACCACAGAATGCTAAGTCTTACGCATGACTTCGAGATCTATGTAACGATACTGGAGTGACTGCTTAGTGTCGAAAGATAGACGCCAGAGCAAATATTTAAACTCATATGTGTGGCCCGTTTTTTCTTTAAATTTTAATTCCTGCGTTATTCATATAGTAGTATACCATACGCTGCATGCAATACAAAATACTGCAAATAATATTTACGTTTTTTTGCAAGAATTAAGACATATAGAAAAACAAGCCACACATCGATATCAAGCGTATAAAGCTGAGTTAGAACTGAAAATTTGGCCCATATTGGTTTAGACTGGAATTGGACGAACGAGATTAAGGGTCCTCTCTCCGCTTCCTGGCTTCATATATTCATGAAATTTTTGGCGGCGCTAGCAGTCCGTCCAGTATTGCTTTTAGATAGAGGTAATTGCGGGCGACTTATGTTACTTTAATCGCGAAGTCATTTTTTTAAAAAAAAAGCTATGCCATTTTAAATGCTCTGTATACAGGGTAAGTCAAAATGATGTACCCGATTTCATAAATTTATTTTGTGAAATATAATGAACATATCTGAATGTAATACATGTGGTAAGAAGGGTAACTCTCAAAGTTTTTTTCAGTCACATCACAAGTGCTCTATGTGAGCACCTCGCGTAACACGACACACATCAAGCCGATAGTCTATCTCCTGCCAAACCTTGTGTAGTGTGTCACGGTCAATCTCTGCAATGGCTGCTGTGATGCGGGCGCGAAGGTCACCCAATGTTGTTGGAAGTGGTGGTACGTAAACACGATCCTTTATGAAACCCCACAAAAAGAAATCACACGGGGTGAGATCGGGGGAACGAGGTGGCCAACGAATGAGAACTCGATCCTCCTGAGATGCACGGCCTATCCAGCGCTGTGGCAATGCCTCATTGAGATGATCTCGAACGCTGCCATGGTAATGTGGAGGGGCACCATCCAATTGAAGAATGAAATCTGCACTATCCTCTTTGAGCTGTGGAAGGAGCCATTGTTGCAGCATATCAAGAAAAACATGTCCTGTCACAGTAGGTTCAAGGAAGAAAAAGGGCGCATAAATCTTTTCAGGGGAAATGGCACAAAACACATTCACCTTGGGTGAATCGCGTTGGTGTTCCACAACTGCGTGGGGATTATCAGTTCCCCAGATCCTTACGTTGTGTCTATTCACATTCCCAGAAAGGTGAAACACCGCTTCATCACTGTAACGTAACCTTTCGGCGAACCCATCCTCTTGCATTAACGTGAAAAAATCAGCACAGAAAGACGCTCGAGCAGCATAATCAGTGTCTCTTAAGGCTTGTAGCAGTTGCAAGCGATAGGATTTCATTTGTAAACGTTTCCGCAGAATTCGCCATACAGTTTTCTGTGGCATTTCAAGTTCCCTCGCTGCCCGGTAGGTAGACTTCTGTGGACTCCGCACAAAACTGGCGCGAACACGTTCCACTGTCTCTTCCTCAGCTGAAGGACGGCCAGTCGATTTTCGCTTACAGATGCAGCCCGTATCTCTGAATTTTTCATACCACGTACGAATGGTTTTTCCAGTAGGTGGGTCTCTGCCATACTTGGTACGGAAATGCCGTTGAACACTCATCACAGAGTTGTTTACATGGTAATCCAGCACACAGAACGATTTCTGCTCTCCAGTCAGCGCCATTTTCGTTAACTGCTTCCAGCGCCGCGTAGCGGTAGACAATGCAACCACGCGGGACATAAACTAAACTCAACTAAACTTTGAACTTTTGCCTTTCCTTGCGCGTAG